>JAVJHY010625369.1:0-74651 GCA_035593235.1 Phascolosoma agassizii | reverse complement strand
TAGCTGTGAATCTAGCTGTGAACGTAGCTGTGAATCTAGCTGTGAATCTAGCTGTGAATCTAGCTGTGAATATAGCTGTGAATCTAGCTGTGAATCTAGCTGTGAACGTAGCTGTGAATCTAGCTGTGAATCTAGCTGTGAATCTAGCTGTGAATATAGCTGTGAATCTAGCTGTGAACGTAGCTGTGAATCTAGCTGTGAATATAGCTGTGAATCTAGCTGTGAACCTAGCTGTGAACCTAGCTGTGAACGTAGCTGTGAACGTAGCTGTGAACGTAGCTGTGAATATAGCTGTGAACCTAGCTGTGAACCTAGCTGTGAATCTAGCTGTGAATCTAGCTGTGAACGTAGCTGTGAATCTTTAAGCATTAATTTCACATAATTGAATAATAACTGCGCCTCCAAAGGATTTTCAGCAACCAACACCAAAGGAGCTTTATATCCACACAATTCATAATTATATGAAACAGCCTCAATAGCATTATCTAGGCTAAAGTTTTGAAATCGCCGACCATCAAAAACACCTTTTAGACCATTTTTAATATATTCTGGTATTTTTAATTGTACTTCTGGGGTAAAATCTTTAATTGTTTTCATTAATCAATTACTCTTTTTTTAATCGCCTCCAAAGGATCGAATCTGTTTTGTATTCCTACAATGTATTTTCCTTTTGGAAGTATTCCATGTCTGTGATCTTTTTTAGGTAAGACTTTGTTTTCTGATAAGGAAATTCCCATTTTTTTAAGTTCTGATTCTAAAGAATGATTCAATACACATTCTTCTTTTACGTCGAGTAAAAAACCTCCTTCAGTCTCATACATATCATAGTTTCCACAAAGCGCGTGGAAGCTTCCACTTCGTTCTGAAGCTGCTATGTATTGACGTTCTACTTTTTTTGCATTTGATGGTATTTCATCAATTGTAAAAATTTGTGTATCCCCTTGATGTGCGTACTGTTTTAAAATTTTCATTTATATTTATTTTTAAAATTGTTTACTCTCGTTTCACACAGGGACAACGTTTTGACATAATCTTTTATTCTGTCTCCGTGATTTCTAATACGTTTAATTTGGAAATCATTAGCTTCCTCTCTGAGGAGTAAATTCTCCCTTTTAACTATCTTCTGTTTTAAGTTTCTTATCTGATTTTGATAATACTTTAATCTTCTTCTATCACGTCTGTACATTAACATGTCGCAACCCTTTATAAAGCCATTTTCTTCTAATACTTTCATATCTTTAGGTTTAACCCAAGAATAGAAATCGTTGTATCGAGTGTCTTCTATAGAGTATTTGTCTTTTACCTTTGTTAGTTTAAAACCTTTATAGAAGATATAACCATAGTTTTTGTGATAGTGAACCTTTAATGCTTTATTCTCAAAACATTTTTTTATATTCATCTTTGCAATTCTCTTTTTTAAGGAGCTGGAGATTTTACATCTTCAACTATTGCAAATATACAAAATTATATTGGTTTGTGCAAGGGTTTTATGATTTTATACTATATATTATCCACACGATTAATAAAATAAGGAGAGCTAACACAATCCCTCCCCAAAAAGGGGCTGTTACCCAATAATTTAAGGACTATAAAAGCTACTCTCAATAAACCTAATACTCCTGTTCCGCTACTTGAACTACTGCTGTTGTTACTCATTGTTTTATTTTTTAGTTTTACTTCGTAGAGCTAAAGATTCTCTTTAACTCAAATAGTCCCCCCAAATTGAGGTTCTTTCTTTTTTGTTAATGTCTGAACCACCTAAAGCTTTCTTTAGTGATTGTTTTCTGCCAGTTTTACGGCAGTATCTATCGGTGTGATGCACACTTGATATTCCTATGGATATCACCTCCAGTTCATCTGGGTTGTGTTTTGCTTCTTGAAAGATGGTACACTCCGTCTTACCCTTTTCAATTTTGTGTCTGAATTTGACTGTGTAGTTTGATAGTTTCATATTTAAATTTTTTAAATAAGCTAGAGATTTTATATCTCTATCTATAATATTAATTTTTTAATTTCTTCTATTCCCAATGTGTCTATAGCTTTTTGAAGGGATTCTGGGTATTGAGGGGTTATAATTTCTGCCCATTGTCCTTCACTATAGATAGAGCCACCGTGACCATCTGTTAAATGGTCACCATTAATATAAAACCTAAGCTCTTCAAAATCTTTAAGAGTTGCTTGAACTCTATTAAATCCAACATTTGAATATTTAACTCCATTTTTAAATCCTCTCTCTTTAGCCTCTTCAATCAGAACTTTTTCTATTTCTTCATGTGTGGCTTTTCTGAAGCTATTTTCCATATCTGTGTTAGCCAAGTAATCATTTTCCTTAACTGATATGTTACTTGTAAAAAGTATAAAGAAGTGAATTCTGTTTCTTTCACCTAAATTTTCAATAGACTTAAATTTCATTAACTTTTCATATTTTTCTGAAAAATACCAATCCCCTTTTTCAAACTTAGATTTAAACAGTTTAGGAAACTCTTTTTCTATTTCAGTTTTCCAATTTGAACACGCTGCTTCGTGTGCTCTTTTAATAAATTTTTTTCTTGCTTTTTTCATAATTTCTCTAATTTTACTTTGTACCACTTACCAACGGGCATATCCTCATTTATAAGCAGGTCTATCCGTTTGGTGTATCTTTTGTTCATCGTGTCTTCAACGGTGTACACTCCATCATAATCTGTTCCCGTTATCAGTACCTTTGTGCCGTAAGGGTATTCAGATAACAAATCTCTGGATACTGCTACAATACAGTGTTTGTAAGGGTCAGATAAATCCAACTTGAACATGGATGCTGTGTGTGAAGGGTCGCTATTTGTTTGAGCTGGTACAGCGTTATAAACAGTTGCTGTAACTTGAGCCTCACCAAAAAATGATAGTGACATATACAATATGGTTAGTAGTTTTTTCATCTTTTTAACTCATTTAAAATTTCTTTTACTCTTGTTTTTGTAGCCTCTGATGTTGCTCTTTCGTACACATCTTGATCCACGTCTACAACACCGTTAAGGGCTATCTCTGCTGAATATCGTTCAACCATTTCTTCTTGCCAGTTTTCACAGACTAGAGGGTACAACTCTTGGTATTGTTCTCTGGTCATTCGGGGGTTTGGAGTTATGATTTCTGCCCATTTACTTTGTTTATAAATAGTTGTTACGTTTATTCGAAGTATATCTTTTTTACTATTGTAAGACCAATAATTTCCTTTCTCTGTGTGATCCCGACAAAAATCATCTATAGGTTTTCGTTTTAAATCCTCTTTAAACCCCCTCTTCTTAGCTTCTTTAATCAAAGCTTCTTCTATTTCTTTTGGGGTGGCTTTTGTTTTATCTGTATTTTTAGAACAAATTAACCAATCACTCCACTCTCCATCCCAAATACCAACAGTATCCTTTCCCTCATTCCAAATGACAAAATTGTTACCCCATTTTAACCATTCACCTTTTTTAAATTTTTCTTCTTTTCTTTCCCACAGGAGTTGACCATATTCTCCATAAACTTTTATTACATCTGTTAAGGTATTGTATTTAGAACAATCTTTTAAATCTTCTGTTAAATTATAAAGAGGGAATTGATTGAACAATCTGTGATTACCTTCGTTATCATCTGCTGTTCTAGGGTTCACCATAACATCTCCTTGAGAAGTGTTTAACATTACCAATCGGTAGTTACCATTTTTAAATTTTAATTTGTGTAACGTTTTTAATTCTGATTTTTTCATAATTTCTTGATTTGTTTATTTTTTCTTAGAAAATTCCTACACAACCCATTTTACGAACGGTTAATTTTTTATATTAAGATAGAGATATAAAAGAGTTGAAGATGTAAAATCTTCAGCTTCCAAAAAGGAATCTCCAGCTCCCTAAAAAGGATTCCCCGAAGGGTATAAAACTAAATAGTTAACGTTGAGCTCAACCTTTTTCTTAGGAGATAATTCAATCCTGTGTAGACAAAAGGGAGGATAAAAATTCTTTTTAAGAATCTCTAGCTCTCCAAAAGGAGGGTTATGTAAAAGAACTTTGGTTCGTCAAACTTACAACTTATTTTTGAGTTGTGCAAGTTTTTTGTTGTTTTATTTTTTCAACCAGCATAACTTGTTTTAATCTTCCTCCACCTAACCCACGTTGCAGATTGCATCAACAGTGGTGATACCTCAACCGTCACGGCTGCCAACGTATAACACTGCACAAAAAATTCATACTGTTTTGTTGTCATACCTCTATAATCTTCATCTGTGACCCATTTGTTTAGTGCTATTGATAGGGCGTGCCTGTCTATGGTTAAAACGTTTGCTTTGTTTGGATACCTTATGTTCAGATAGAACGCAGATATTTTGTTACCGTTTAATATGTTCAGAATCTCTTCATCTGAATCATCACATTCTAATATTCTCTTCGCTTTGTTTTTAAATTGTTTCATGTGACCACAATCTCCTGTTTCAACCATTTGTTCTGCACAGATAAGGTTTTGATTCCATGTTTTTACGGGAGATAGGGCTGCAATTACACCGCAAACTTTTTGTTTTGATGCTCCATTGTCCCAAGCAATTTTTTGTGCGTGGTAGTTTGCTTGGTTGTACCAGTCAAATCTTTCGTCAGGTTCTGTGAGGTTCCAAATTTTCAGAATGTTGTTCTTTACCTTGGTGCGTGTTAACCGCTTACCTTTGAATTGTTGGGTTGTCATTTTTCAGATTTTAAAATTATAGGTTGTAAGTATTCTCCTAACACATATCTTATATTCTTTTCTTTTGGATAGGGTTCTATTTTATATCTCAATTCTTTTTTGAAAATCTTTTTATGTTTTTTATCACAAGTAAAATAAATATACCTATGTTTTGAACTCCTAAACTTTCTTAGCCCTTTTTGTTTTTTGTTGTCATAATGTCTTGAATGTTTGTTTCCTTCTACATATTTATCAGTTCTACTTTTTGTACTTCCTGTATAAATGAAATTTGTAGCTTGATAAATATAACCATTGTGATTCATTTGTTTATCTGCATAACTAACTATAATTAAATTATACTGTTTTAATTCTTTTAAACAGTAAGAAACAAATTTAGATAATTGTATCTTCATCTCCCCATCTACACAAAGCCTATTAAGTTCATAAACGTTAGTGCTCCAATCTTTACCACACACTCCTATACATAAACTATTACTAGCTGGTTTTCCAAAAGTACAGACTGTTTTTAACTCTTTATTTTCATAATAACCAAAAGCATAACTTATACTAGGCTTTCTACCTGAATAATGTCTAGGTAATAAAAAATTAATTGCCTCTTTATAGTTTATACTACATATCATAATATTCCAATTATTTTGTTATCTTTTTCAATTAGTTTGCACCAGTTGTTAAAGTGTTGTTCGTTGTTGAACTCTTTCTTGAGTGTTCGATAACTCTTTGACCTGTTATGTTTTAGGGTTATTGTTTTGGTTAGCATTTTATTATTTTTTCAGATTAATAACCTCCCCTGTATAATTATCAAATATTGCTATCTGACCGTTTTGTTTTCCAAACTCTAGGGCTTTCTCTTTGTTTACAAACTGTTTAGATACATCTAAATATATTTTATCCTCAAATAACCAACCACCAAGGTAGTTACCAAACTCACTCAATTGCTCAGCGTGTTTGTAAACATACCTTTTGATCGTTTCAGAATTAAAGCCTTCTGGATTGTGTACCTCTTCGCTATCCTTGTATGATGACATAAAACCATGTTTAGGGTTTAATATACCGTTGTATATTCCATAGGAAGCACCACCGTTTTTTAAGAGGGTCTGTTTAAATGTTTTTAGGTTTGACATAGTTTAATAATTTTCTGCTTCTACTCTTGTTATAAAAAAATGTATACCCGATTCACACTCTTCTAACCAATTTTCAGAAAATGGTTTTTTAGGTTTTATTATTTCTCCTACTTTATATACAAAAGTAATATCGTGTTGTGATATAGCCTCTTTTGCTCCGAATATTTCTAGTACTTTTGCAGATTCTGCCCTACATTTTCTTCCGAAAGCATGAGAACGTTTTACTTCTTTAGGTATTAAAAGTTTAACTATGATATTGTTTCTACATTTTTTATAACCTATAATATCCCCTTCGGGTAAAAATCTAGTTTCGTTAAACCATTGGGATTTTAAATCTATATTTTTTGCTCCATAAAGGTTTGCTTCATAAAGGTTTGCTTCATAAAGGTTTGCTTCATAAAGGTTTGCTTTATAAAGGTTTGCTCCACGAAGGTTTGCTCCATAAAGGTTTGCTTCATAAAGGTTTGCTTCATAAAGGTCTGCTCCATAAAGGTTTGCTTCATAAAGGTTTGCTCCACGAAGGTTTGCTCCATAAAGGTTTGCTCCACGAAGGTCTGCTCCACGAAGGTCTGCTCCACGGAGGTTTGCTCCATAAAGGTTTGCTCTTTGTTTTATTCCTTCTAAAAGTGTAATTTTTAGAGTATTGTTTTTTTGTTCATATGTAAACAAAGTTTTACCTAAATTTGATTTAATTTGTATTGTTTCCATAATATTTTAGTTTTGAATTATTGCTGATATAAATACTATCCAAAATATAGTAAATACAATTAAGAACAGTAACCTTTGTAGTATTGTTTCTTTTTGTTGGTTTGTCATCTTTAAAGTTTTAAAAAGCACCCAACATATTTTGTACGTTACTATATTTTGTTGGTATCTCTGTAGTCAAGATATTGATTAAGTAATTATTTATAACTAATTACTTACATTTATGCTTTTTGTTTAAATTAAATGTTGTGCGTATACGGATATAAAAAATACATTGCCGTTGCTACTGTTATTATTAGTAAAATTACTTTTTGTTTTAGTGTTATGTTTTTCATGGTGTTTTAATTTTGTTGTTTAACAACGTTTGACTGCAAATATAATAAAAGGAAATTGATATATCCAAATGTTATCGCATTTATTTTTGTTTTGGTGTGTTAATTAGTTATAAAATCTTCAATTCATACAAACATCAAATAATACAATGTCTGTTAGTTGTCCTTGTTCGTTTATGATTTGAATCATTTCTTTCAGAGAGCCATAGAGCTACGCTCTTTGTCTCGTCGGGCATGAATATTAGTTCTGTGTTTTTCATAATTCCCAAAACCATCCATCGTTATTTAACAATAATAAAACTTGTACTAATATTCCCATTAATACCCATGCAACAAAACCAAGTTTTACAGCTAACCAAATATTATTGTTATATATTATAATAAATATTATACATACTATCCAATATATAATTTTCCATACAAAAAAAGAAATTTTTATTATTGTTTCCATAATTTTATTATTTTTGTTTATTAATCTTGTGAATATTCAATTCTCTATTTAGTTTACTACATTGTTTCATGTTCATGTTATTAGGGCGAACAATGTATAACAGTTCCTTTATCGTGAAATTCCTTTTGAGGTATTCAGATATATCCTTTAGTGCGTATTGTTTTGAGGATCGGTGGTTCATTGTGTTATGATTTTATATTAATATACATAGGTTTCAATTAGTATATAATCTCTTATACACTCTTCCCCCTCTTCAATAGTTTCTATTTCTAATATTCTATGAGATTCTCCTATGATTTTTACTTCTTGAATATCACAAGTATAATGTTCAGATATTGCAATTCTTATAGTCCTATAAAAATGATTTTGGTCAATAAATTTAATTACTGCAATAATTTCTTCACTAGTTTTTAAAATAAATGCTTTCATAATATCAATGTTTTAAAGTACTTTGGTTCTTCTCATCAGTGCTAACTTAGAACCTGTTAACAGACTAACCTCGTTAAAGGTTAGTTTCGTGGTTAATTACTTTGTATAAATACCTCTTTTCCTTCTTTATCCTTCACAAATTTACCTACTATTGGAGGTGCTACGTGCCTAACTGGTAAGTATTCAGATTTGTGAGTGTTTTTGTAGGTGTTGTTTCTTTTTGTTTTCATAATTTAGTCTTTAAATAATTTTAATATTGATTTACCGTACTTAGAATCTACCCATTTTTTAGCTTGTTCTAACGATTCACACCCTTTTACTAAATGTAATGTTGTGATTCTTTTTACATATACTAAGTGAGTGTAATAACTATTATCAGATTCTTTTATTATCATTCTTACCATAATATATTACGTTTTAAATTATAGTACAATGATACAACACAAAACTAATACTAACCTAATTTATTGTAGAATTTAACAAAACTTTAACATTTGATATAAATAATAAGTTGTAAGATATACGGCATTTAATCGGGTTATTTAGTGTTTTGGCTGCTAATGACGATATTTATGTACATTATTAAATAGGTATCACCCAACACTAATTAATAAAAAAGACACCTTTTTAGGGGTGTCTCTTAAATGGGGTAGAAAGGTGTTACCAACTAGACGAATAATAAAAATCCCCTGAATTTTCTTTTAACAAAGGTTTGAGGGTTTTTATAGTTTCTTCTAAATCTTTTACATACCATTCATCATATAAAGTACCACCAAAGAAGAAACCACTACTTGTTGGTAATAATTCTTTAGCTACTTTTGTGTTGGTTAAGTGTTCCACATCTATAAATGTAGGCTTTCCATTAGCAAATCCATTTTTAACCTTTGTGGTTGCTTTTGAGCTGTCTTTAAGAGATTCTAATACCTTTGTACAAGTTTCAATTAATTTCTCAATTTGTACATTATCAACGTAATGATATTTACAATCGTCATTACCTCCTTGTACATTGTTAACAAACCAGTTATGAATTTGATTTGCTTTTCTCCAGTATGCTACTTCTTCTATAATGTAGCTAACTCTTTTTGGTTGTATGTTAGGGTGTTTTTTACCTCCTTTTTTAACGGATATCACACATTGTTGTTCTTTAGGGTTGTGATTCCATTGTTTAACATACGTTCTTTTTTCTAAATACATATCTAATCCCATAATATTGTGTTTTAAATTATAGTGCAATGATACGATACATATTTATATAATGCAAATAAAGTTATTAACAATTGTTTAAATTTAGGCATCTATATACCTACTGGGACAAACCCTAACAAGTATTCTTTAAAAAGTAATTTTTGGATTTTTTTGGTATCAAACTTCTCAAAAGGTCAAAACTTTTGAACCCGATATAAGGGGATAATTCAAAGTGGTTTGTATGGCATCTATCATCAAGTGAGTGATAAACATATCAACAGGTATTTAGATGAATTTTCAGCTAGATTTAACACTCGCAATTTAACATCACATCAAAGATTTGATAACTTTCTAACTCAAAGTGAAAGCGTTCTTACTTATGAGCAACTCATTTCAGATGATTGAAAAAGTAGTGTGTTTGTTTTAGTTGTAACTTTGTAAAATGTTAAACATTATTAGTTGGTTGGTTTTCGGGATTCCGTACTTGAAGAATCCGTACTTTCAACGTGACAATTGGGGATTAGACCTTTTGATGCTCGGTGTAGGCTATCTTGGTATATTCGTTGTTCTATTAATTCTAAGCGATCTTGTGTTGAATTGTTATGTGTAATGTCCCTATAAATTTGGTAACCAAATAAAATTAGAGTTACAAAGGCTACACCTGCCGAAACCCAACCAATTCTTACAGAAGATTTATTAGTTGAAATTGAAGATTCTATTAGGTTTAATTTCTTAGCTTTTATAGCATCTTCTTCCTTCATCCAAATTTTTAAGTCTTTAGCTTGCATCGCTTCGTAGAACTTAACCTGTTTTATAATTTTATCGCCATGAGTATCTGGTTGTATAGTAATCAAACCATACATCATCAATTCATTTATTTGCTTCCTTGTTTCTGGTTCAGTATAGTTATCAATTTGATTTTGTCTAATTGGATTATCAGTTAAAGTAACCAATCTCTTAAAAACAGTATCTTCCATACTGCAAGATAGCCGATAATATCTTATCTTGTCCCATGTGGTATATAGATGCCTAAATTTAAACAACTAGTTATAGTACTAAAACAATTAGTAAAGATTCCTAACAATAATAAGTGAACAACATTACATAGTACTATGTATAGCATACTACCTTATGAAACTAAATTAACGAAATCTCGTTAACTACTGTGTATAACATACTACTAGACTTTGTTCTTGCCCTCTAGCCGACTACAAACGACTACATTCGGATAAATACAAATCATCTTGAGCAAAACAACTCTCTAACTTTTGTTTAAGTGTCGTTTTTCCTTTTATAAAAGGGTTAGCAGAAAATGGTGTGTAATAAACTGATAAATAGTATATTAGTTGCTACAAATTGTGGGTATAGCAGATAAAAAACGTCAAAAGTTCTGACCAAAAGTTTCAAAACAAGACCCCACCCCCTCCGAAATAATCCCGTTTCCTTTTCGTCGGAATCCCTTCAATATACATGTAGTCTTCTGAACCTCGTGGGAATAAAATGATTTTTGTTTCTCAGATAAGGCTAAAACTTCGATGTAGAGCATCAAAAAACGCCCCGTAAAGGACGTTCTCTGAACCTTGAAGGTATTCCTGAGAAGGGATATTAAAAGGTGTTAGAGAGAAGTATTTTTATTCTCCAACATTTGTTTTATTTTATCTATTTGTATCTTAAATTGTTCAAAAGGAATATCTAATGGATATCCTTCCTTTGCAAAATATTTTAATGAGTTATTCAGAACAGTATACCTTTAAGTTAAAGTCTCTTTAGTTTTACCTGTGATATAACCGTGTACTTTAACACCAATACCTTCATAATTTCCTTCACCTACAGTATTTTTAATATCAAAAGATGGTGTAAGACGAAGAACAGTATCTATTATTTTAGGTTCTGATTTATATTCATTTTTAAGTTCATAAATGAACCATTTACCTATATTTTGTAACTCCTTATCGCTCATATTTCTTTAAGTATTTATTGGGACAAATTTATATATTAACATTATCCATATCTATAAAACAACCAACTTCAATTTTTTTATCTTTTCTTGAAACGGTCATTACTCTCATGTTAGTATCTTTTTCAAATGTAGAAATAGCTTGTTCTATCTCTTTTTCAAAAACTTTTATCCTTTTCTGTATCTTATCTATCATAATTCTTTTCTACCATTTTGATGGTATTATATAATTTAATTATTCCTTATTTTATTCAACTCATAAAAAGCATAGTCTCTTTGTTCTCTTAATTTACTCAATTGATTTCCTAATTTAGAATTTTTATTTAAAATCTTGCGATACATATTTTCTCGCCTAATCTTATTAGAAATATCCTCTACAATCTTCTTGTTCTGCTCAAAACTCCCCAACAACTTGTTATACTTCTTTTCAACAGATTTCCTCTCAAACAAAGCTTCATCTCTCTCAGAAATGGTCTTACCCAATTCTAATTCTGTTTCAGATATAATTTTTAAGAGTTTGGCTACATATTCGTCTTTACCGTATTGTCTTTTAAGTTGTATTAAAACGTTTTGTTCGTACCCCATATAAAATCTTTCTCTATTTTATTATTAAATGTAACTTCTTTATTCCGTTGATCCAAATTGTACCAACCATACGAGGAAATATAATTTTTCTCAACTAAATCAGATTTAGGAACATCAAAAGTTTTCTTCAATATTTTATGAGGATTTGTAGAATTTTCCTCACCAACCAACAAACTTGGCACTACAACAGCAGCGACAGACCCAACACCTAAACTTTTTAAAAACTTTCTTCTTTTCATATTATATTATTTAACACAACCAAAACAATTATTAAGATTATATACATACAACCTCCTGTAGGTCTTGATGGTGTGTGGTTATTGTTCATTTTTATATTTTTTAAGCAACCTAAACAACCATATCTTCAAACCCAGAGAAATCCCAGACACCAGAGCATCAATCAGAAAAATGATTCCTGCCACCATCACCATAAAGGGGGTCATCAAATCTGGGTAAAAAACTAAAAAGATACCCATCACTCCGTTGGTTATAAACGAAAGTATTAGGTTACCAAATTTGTTGGTTATTTTCATGGTTTGTGTGTTATTATATATAACATTATTATTGCTTGGATGTATCCCATCATTTTACTTTGTTTAATAGTTTTTGTTTCTGTGATTCTGCCCCATTTTTATAATGATATTCTGGCTCTTCTCCTACAAAATGTCCATAGTATGCTCTTTTTCCGTAATCAGAACTTTCTTTTTCAATTTCTTCATCACTAGGCGTATTATCTTCTAACCATTGTTTTAGGTAGGATTCTGCGTATTCTTGTAACCATAAATTAACAGAGCTTGTATAAATTACATTGTCGTTTTGCTCTAATTTTTTCTTTCGTACAAATTCATCAACTTCTCTTTTAAAAGTATATGTTTTTATTTCACTCATACCGTATTCATAAGCATTATTTTTTACTCGTTCTCTTTTTTGTTCTGGTGTCATAGTGTTTTTCCTTTAGAGAGCTAAAAATTTTACATTTTTAACTCATTGTTTAATTAAATCTTTCCATAACTTTACATACCATTGACTTTGAATAGTTTTGTCAGTAATTTGTTTAAAATCATCAACATCTTTTATTTCTCCCCACCATGATTCACATCCATAAATAACTTTGTTTAATTCAGGTACAAATATAGCAGGGTTGTGTCCTGAATAGTTTAGTTGAATTTTATCTTCTAAAATAGTAAACGAGCTTTCTAAAGAAATTGACCCAATTAAAAATCCTAAAAATGTTTTATTTTCATATTGTTCTGCACAAGGTCTTATTGAAACCATACCTCCTTTTGGATTCATAAAATAAGGTTGAATTGCTTTATTTTCAGGGTGTGCTATTTCTTTTACTTTCTGTAATTCTAATAACATTAAAACCCTTTTAAGGCTTCTATTCAAGTCCGATAAGGTTTTTTCTCCTTCATCATCGCTAAAGATATGCTTCACTTTATTATAATCTTTCGTTACAGATAGTGATTTTGTAATTTCTTCGATTAATTCTTGTTTATTCATCTTCTATTAGTTTAAGTGATTGTTTTAATGCTTCCATTTTATTTTAATTATAGGATAATTTAACCCATATTATGATTCCAAAAACTCTGTTCTATTTTCCACTACTATTGATAATGGTAAAATGTACTGTCCTTTCGGAGTGTTAATTCTAATTACTTTATTATGTTTCATATTTTATGTTTTTCCTTTGGAGTCTAGAGATTTTTAATCTCTAAACTATACTACCCTTAAATAGTTGGTTGTTTCAATAAATTTCTAAGTATTATTTTAGCATTATTAAGTTTTTCAATAACCACATCAATGCTTTCTACTTTATTGAAAATTATCATAGTATCTGGGGTGTCTTCATCTGTTGTTACCCCACAAGTATTACCGTCTTTTCTTCCGATTTCACCTTGAACATCTTGCTTCATGCATAAAGAAGTGTATTTGTCCTGTTTCGATGTTGCAACACTTATTTTTATATCTCCAGTACCCATCTCAATTATTTTTGAAATAGTTTCTTTTCCGATTTTACCGTTATTTATTATCATTTTTCTTTTGTTGTTACTACCCTTTAAGTAGGGGGTTAGTCGACTAAATAATCTAATATTTTTGGGTTAGCTTGTTTCCCTTCCAACATTTCACAACTTGTAGGTGTTATTATTGCAGAAACATGAGGGTGTTGTTTTTCACATAGATATTTTATTAAAGGTCTTGAAGCAGTTTCAAAATCTTTAGTAATTACATTAACTATTTCGTCAACCAAATCATTTAAATCTTCTCCACTAATTACAGTTTCACTTTCTCCTCCCTCATAAGGAGTAATTTGGTATGAGTTTTCTTTCAATAATTCAATAATCTTATTTTCTATCTTTTCTATTTTTGTTTACCCCACAAATATATGAATAAATTTGCAGACCACCAAATATTTTTGTATATTTGTAGTGAATTAAAGAGCGAATCTCTTTAGAACTCTATAGCTCTCTGAAAGAAATGAAACGATTTAAATTTATACCAGAAGATGATTATCATTCTTTATTACAGAAACATCTTTGGAAGCAATCTGGTAGAAGGGATATACACCACACACAGGTAAGTGTTGAATATATGGAACTAAAATACAATGGATTTATTGAATGAAAAAACAGAGTGTTACTTTTGCGGAAGGTTGTTAGAGGATCAAACTTTTTGTAACGACTGGTGCAAAGAAGGATACATTTCAGAGAATTTTACAGAGAAATCTCACAATTAGACATAGGTATCCATTAATCCTTTTTTATAGGATGATATTTTAAAGCTAACATATTATAACTATTTTAGTGCGAGCAACACTTCAAATAGGAATACACTACACAATAACATATCTTTATAGTTTATACTATTTATGAACCATTATTTTCGACCCATTCAAAAAAGGATAAATACACAAACTAATTATCTTTAAAGATATGACATATAAGTTAAACTTTAAAGTAATAACCACGTTCAATAACAACGCTACACATATTAAATCCACATAAGCTAATCAATTTATAATTTGTTTTCACAGTAACACGATAGATTTTAATCACGTCACTACAATGTTTTATTCTGAAACCTAAAACACATATCTATCCTATTCTTTTCTGAAAGAAAAAATAGGGTTATGAAATAAATGCAAGATTAACCCCCTACCCCCTAAGAGAGAATTAATCGTTGTAAATATAAAATGTGGGCACCTAATCCAGAAAACGCAATCATCATAGTAAATCTGAGTCATCAGCTCAGAACTTAGTATACCTTTTTGTTTAGATAGTGGATTGTTTTGAAGGAAGAAAATTGAGTGTTAGTTTTCCATACCACAAGGGGAAGCGTTTAAACCCCTTAGTGCTTTTGATCGGCACTATGAGGACGTATCATAATTTTTATTCAAAATTACTGGAGGAACGCTTTGATTTTCTATAGCGAATTACTCATCTTCCGCTTTGTTAATTTATGTAACCTGAACTCGTCAGGGAGAATTAACACTCACATAAATGCAAAGATACGAAAAAATATAATACCATCAAAATTTTAGAAGAAAATATTTATTTTATTTGGTGGTTTCATTTATTATGCTTACATTTGCCGTATGAGACACCTAAAAATTGAGAAAAGGACAACAGTGGTGGGCGACAACACCCACAAAGTTTTAGATTTAAGGAGTTACAAAACACTTTATGCTGGAACACTAAAAGATTGTGAAGAATATTTAATTAAAGAGAGCAAGAGATGAAATTATGAGGGAAATAAAGTTTAGAGCATGGTTGAAATCATGCAAAAGAATGATAGATGAAATCACAATTTACCCCGATTGGAAGATGGTAGGACTATCAGACGATTCATTTGAAGATCAAATTGGTAATTGTGAGGAAGGATATGAATTTGACGGCGAATATGTAGTAACAACAGATGGTGAGTTTACAAGAGTATTGTCCCCTTTAATTGGTGAAGAATGGATATTTATTGAAGAAAAAGACTATATCCTTATGCAATTCACAGGCTTAAAAGATAAAAACGGAAAAGAGATTTATGAAGGGGATATTGTGAAGTTTGGAACCGAAGATAAAAGTGTAGTAACCTATAGAGAAAAGAGACATGTTACTTATGGACACGGAGATTCTGGAGAAGATTTTATCGTTGGTTTTCACATAGGTAGTAGTTATGGACAAGGTAACCAACCAGAAGTAATAGGAAACATCCACGAAAACCCTGAACTATTATGAAAAACCTAATACTAAACACAATATCAGACTTAACAGCTAAGTTCTTGTACTACGACAGAAAAGAAGATTCTGATTTAACGATGGAGGCTTTGACAAGGGCTGTTCACAGTGGAGATATAACCGTTGATGAGATGGTAGCAGAATTTAGAAAGAATTTGGAGGAAACATTTTAATTAAAAATAGAAAACATGAATTTATTTAAACAACAAAAAACAGACAAACAAATTATTCAAGAGATTCACGATTCTTTTGACAACGCACAAGAGGAATTACTGGTAGCAGCAAAAAAGATTATGTCAGAGCACATACCATCTGAAAAAGCAGAGAGGTTAAGGGCTATAGGTTTCACAGGCTCTACTGTTGTAAAGGAATACGACAAAAGACATAAAAACTATGTTGTTGGTAAAGAAGATGCTAATTTAGTTGCTCACTACAAACAGAACTATCCATTTCTAAAATTCTTAAAAGAAGAGCAACTAGATGAAATTTGTGATAAATATAACCTTGTGTATGCTTCAATTGATAGATACCTTAAAGATGTACCAGAAAAGAATTTATCTGATATTGAAGGAGTTCAAAGAGTGAAAGGTGAGGATAAAGGCGAAGACTTAATTAAAATACTTAGATTCTCTACTCCTAATATGAGTAGAAAGGAAGTAAAAAATTTAAAAAAAATTAATCAAAGTCTGATATTTCCTATGTCATTTATAAAGGATTTAGGAAAATCTTTTCAAACAATAAAAGGTATCTATTTTGATAAATCAGAAATTATACACAAAAAAGGACTATTTATAGCAGCTCCCCAATCACATTTTAATTTGGAAGGGTTAAAGAAAAACAAAAAAGGGTTCTTTTCTACAACAGTTAGAGAAGTAAAAGACCCCATAGTGTTTAGATATGTGAAAGGTGGTATTCAGGTAATTACTAAGTGGGGATTAGAAGCTGAAGATGAACTGTTACAAAATGAAAAGTTGAACTAAAATATGACCTACATCCAAAAAAACCATAAAAGAATAATTTCAGTGTTAGCTACAATAGCTTTAATATCACCATTGCTGTTATATTTCACAGACCCTGAAGCTTTCACATCTTGGTCTAAATACGCTAAACATTGGAACGAGATATTTTTAGATTTAACCTTAATAGCAACAGCACTGGTATCTCTATTCTCTGGATTATTTTCTGAGGATCGAGATAGAAAAATAATATGGAACATCACCCTATCTCAACTTGATTTAGCTACTGCCCTCTCATTTTTCTTAATACTTTTAACAGATGTTACAGAAAAATATTTGGAAATCCCACATATTTTTGTTACCTTTGTGGCAGCCCTTTTGGTAAACATTAGAATGTGGTTCTATTACAAGACATCCCTTGAAAAGTGGGGAAGTCGTTTTGGAGCAGTTGCAGCCGATACAATATTTATTCTGGGGCTAACAGAAGTGTTCTTATCAACTTTCTGGGGAGAGTGGGCTTTAGCTTTTGTAATGGCGGTGCATATATTAGGAATTAATTTGAAATTTAATAAAATAAATTATGAAAACAACAAAAAGATTTGAGAGAGCGGTAACAAAATTGTATTCTGCTTTTCATGAGGGTATACTAGAGGTAGATGATTGTAAGTATTGTGCTGTAGGTAATATGTTAGGGCATGGAGAATGGTTTGGTTCATCTGAAACTAGTTATATAGATGATAAACTACCTGTAATTGAAAAGATTCGCATGGATAATAATGCAAACAATGTTTCTGGGTATAGTTTAAAAGAACTTGCTAAAGTAGAATATATTTTTATTGTAAATGTAGGGTTAGAAGAAACTAAAGAAACCCAATTCAAAGGCTTAGAAGCAGTAATCGAATATTTAGCTGAATTGGATAACATCCCAAATCCTATGGATTACTCTAAGTTGTTTGAATATACAGAGGAGAATGAACCTAAATATGAATTGGTGTTATGAGATTTATGTTTTCTTTTTGTATAGGTATAATATTAGGATTTTTAGTAATGAAAGTAATCTTATCTTCTTCTAATCATAAAGTACAAGTTGGGGAGGTCTGGGTATATGAATATAATAAAAATCCATTTAAACCTATTCGCAGGGATACTATGACTGTATTAAGTATTAAGGGAGATTTTATACAATATCGTAGTAAAAAATATGGGATAAATTCTGATAGATATCGTTGGTTTTTAATAGGAGCACATAAAATTAAATAAGATGAAATACATCACATACGCAAGAGTCTCAACCAGTAAACAAGGAGCAGATGGTCTAGGAATAGAAGCTCAAAAGTCTGCCATACAAAACTTTGTAACCTCTAGAGATACTGTTCTAAAAGAGTTTGTAGAGGTAGAGTCTGGTAGAAAGGTTAAAAGACCTCAACTGTTGCAAGCCATAGAGCTATGTAAAAAAGAAAAAGCTACACTGCTCATAGCCAAATTAGACAGATTAGCACGTAACGCAACCTTTGTGTTATCCCTAAGAGATTCTGGAGTAAAGTTTAAGTGTGTAGATATGCCAGAGGCAAACAACCTCACAATTGGATTGTTAGCAATCATCGCAGAGGATGAAGCTTTCAGAACATCTAAAAGGGTTAAATCTGCTTTAGCAGAAATAAAAAAGAACATAACCAAAAATGGTGAACACACATCTAAATCTGGAAATGTTATCAAGAGTTTGGGGAAACCACAAAATCTAACCAACGAGGCTAGAATTAAAGGTAACCAAGTCATGAAACAGAAAGCACAAGAAAACAACAACAACAGGTTGGCACGTGCTTATATTAAATCTCTTTTGAATCAAGAAATGTCTTACAAGGATATTGCAGAGGATTTAAATGAGAACGGTTTTAAAACTGCTAGGGGAGGATTGTTTAGAGGTAATCAAGTAGCTAGGTTGGTATGTTAAAAGAGAATATAGAAGATTGGCAACCTTATTATTTATCTTATAAAATAAAAGATATACCCAACTCTCCTAGAAAAGTATATTACCAAAGAAGTTGGTTTTGTAATGAAAATGTTATAATACACCATTCAGAAAAAGAAGTTTTAAATTGTAACCATTGTTCCAAAAAATATTATAAATTATGACTTACTTAGAAGCTTTAAAAAAAGAAGTAGACTCTCTTGAAAATGATGAACAACGATGGTTCTGGGTTTTAAATAATCAGGATAAAGATATTTTAGTAAATTTAGACAATGATGATACTTTTGTAACTTATAAAGGAGAATTGTTAATAGTTTTTTCTGATTATTTAGGTTGGAGCGATGGAGTTTTTACTTTGTTAGGTGTTGTTGGTATAAAAGCAACAGGTGTATGAAAAAAGGAATAGTTAAAAACATAGAAATACCTTTATATAGAATTATTGTTAACATTTTAATAGCAAAAGACTGTAAGAAAGCAATTAAACTCTCTGATAATTTAAAGGGATTATATAAAGATTGGAATTTCAAAGGAATGTATGGTTGTTATATCCACTCAGAAAAGAAAAATGTACACGCCATTATTTTATCTGAAGATGCAGATATTGATACGGTGGTACACGAATGTTTTCATGCCACAATGAGTGTAGTAGAAAATAAAGGGATAAAGTATTCTGAAGATAGCGAAGAGTGTTTTGCTTATGTAATGGGATATTTAACTAAGGAAGTGTGGGAAATTAAAAATAATATAAAATGATATCAAAAGAAATTGAAATAATTAAAGAGGAATTAAAAAATATTTTAGATTTAGGTAATAAATTTGAACAAGCTATGACCAGTTTTGATGTTAAACATATTAATAGAAACAAGGAATTTGTAGAATTAACACTACAAGATAAGGAAATACAAATATTATTAGAAAAATTTGATGAATTAGAACAAAAACTTTTTTAATTATGAACCTAAAATACTTAATATTCAACGAAAAAGAAAAAGTGTATAGAATAATACACGCAGAAGATGTGATGCAAGCTCAGAGGATGTATATAGAAATGTACGGACAATCTGGAGATGTTGTAGCTCGAGAAAGACCTAATGGGATCATAGACGTGTACAACAAAGATACACCACAATCTGCAATTGATATGTTGTTTCCTGTAAAAGTAAAAAAGAAACCGTTTTGGAAGTTTTGGTGATATGCCCATCCAAAAAAAGAAAATAACCCCTGAAATAGTAGAGACCATAAGAGTTTCTGTAACAGAAGAAAACCTTTCGCATCGGGAAATTGCTAAGAAGATTAAGGAAATTCATGGAGTCACCCTGTCATATAAGTTGGCAGGGAACGTTAGCAGGTTCTTTAACTTTGAACCAAAAAAGAAAACGAGGAGGGTAACAACTCACGTACACAGGAAGAGATATCTGAAAAGGGAGAACGTAATAGATCACAGAATTAATTATGATTTTCTGGAGAATTTGAGATATATTTTTAACCATTATTTGAGCTATGATAACGATGATATTAATCAAGAGCAATTAGAACTGTTGTTGTATCTGTACCCCAAGTACGTGTTCTCCAAAGAACAGTTTTATAAACATTGCAAAGAACTTAAGGTACCACAGAGACATTTTGGAGAGCTAACAAAGAAGGGTTATCTGAAAACGTACAGAAGTCATATTACCCGTAAACAAAAAACTTTGTATGCCATAACAGATAGAACCAAAATACTGTGCAACAACATTCACTTGGCTTGTACAGGAGAATTAAAAATTGAGAAAAAGGATAAAACAAAATCAGAACTTAATCTGATTGATATAATTAAATCGTTTAATGAAAGATGAAAAAACACATAACCCAAATATTACTAGATAGGGGATACACCACTTGGGGTTTTGGAGGAAGAATAAAGAATCAAAATGCTAACGCCAAAGCACAAAATGATTATTTGTTAAAAAGGTCAGATATTATATTTTTAGAAGGAGATATACATTCAGAAAAAAATTATTTTATGTTTCCAAAACCTAAAGATCAAATATCAACAATGTTGGTTGGGGGTCTTTGTGTTAACTATATAAAAGATGTAGAATTGTGTGTAGAAAGAATTGTTAATGATGAAAACGTAAATGATTTAAACAGGGTTATGTGGGGATTAGGAGAAGCCCATAGCCCTCCAACTTTACTTAGTCCTTTACCAAATGTAGTATATAAGAAAATGGAAGACCTTCATAAATATGATAAAAATTTTAATAAAATTGGAACCCATTCTAAAAGGGAAGTAACATTATCTGCAAAAAGAGCTGATGCTATTAACCACTGTCTTATGGTTGAAAATCATGAAGATATACTAGAAAATATGTTTAGTGGTAAGGTATATAAGTATGTATTATAGTCCTGATGGAAATATAGATAACCATAAATGGTATATCTGTGATTGTATCACCTATAAAAATTTTCCTAAGAACTTAAGAGTAGTTTTGGGTAAATCCCCCTCTTTATAAAGAATTAGTATCTTTTGTAATTGAAGAGGTTTAACTTAATAAAAAAATAAAATGAGAAATGGTAGAAGATAATATTGTAATAGTAGTTGACACTAGTAACTACAAACCTAGTTTTTCAGAAAAAGTGCCTTTTAAAGCTAAAATAGTGGATAAGTATGATATTAATATTGTTGTAAAAAGCCTTGAATCTAAAAAGGAATATGAACTATACTCTTATCAAATACTTGAAGGACTTGATATAGAAAAAATTAGAGATTTAGTTAACTTAAATAAATATTAACGTTTCTTCTTACCACCCCTAGCCCTTCTATCACCTGCTGAGTCTGATTTAGACCCTCTGTTGGTAGAAGTTTTTTTAAATACTATCCCATTTTTTGTATGGGATGCGTCTAAGCCTTTGGTACTTTTACCAGAGGCTTTTCTTTGTCTAACAGCTTTGTTAGCTTCTACTCTTTTTTGAGTTTGTTTTTTTGAAGAGTTCAATTTAACATCATACTTTTTTTTCTTCGCCCTACTTTTAGGATTCTTCGCATAAAATTTCGCAGATTTACTTTTTCCAGCCATATTCAAAAAATTGGTGTGTTTCTATTTTAATTATCTTTGCAAAGATACAAATTTTTATTGTAGGGTACAAAAATAACTCATGAAATCATTAATATCATTTTTTAGTAGATTAACAGCAGGTAAAAAGTTGCTACTTTTGTTTGCTCCAATTTTAACCGTAATAGCATCAATGGGACAAGCAATCATCGGGTTATGTATATTAATTTTTATAGACTTAATTACAGGAATAAGAAAGAACCACATTAAAGCAGGAATATCTTGCAGTTTGACTAAAAAAGAATATTGGAAAGAAATAAAAAGTTATTTGTTAAGACAAACTTGGAAGAAATCGTATGAATATGGGTTAGGTATCATAGTTATAGTTGTTTTTGAAACCTTAATTTTTGGTACATATTCAATATCTGTAGATGATAAAGTGTTTACAATATCTGAATTGTTGGTTGTAATACCTGCTATAGTTGAAGTGTGGAGTATTTTTGAAAATTTAGAAGAGGTATCTGGAAATAATATACTTAAAAAAATTAAGTTTTTGTTACCACCAGTTTTAAGTAATTTATTTAAAAAAGATGAAAGAAGTAATAATTCATAGATACAGAGTTGAACACAATTATTCTTTGGGACATTGTTACATTAAACATGAAAATAATATAATAGAATATGTGGGATGCAGTTTAGAAAGGGGTTGGAGAAATAATCAAAACAGTATTTCTTGTGTTCCAGAAGGAGAGTACCTATTAAAATTAGAACATTCGCCTAGGTTTAGAAAAAAATTGTGGGAGCTTAAAAATGTTCCAAATCGCAGTGAATGTAAATTTCATGCTGCAAATTTTTGGAAACAATTAAATGGCTGTATCAGTTTGGGTAATAAACACAAAGATATTGATGGAGATGGAGACCCAGATGTAACATCATCTAGAAAAACAATGAAAAAGTTTCACAGTATGATGTCTGGAGAGTTAGCTAGGGTTGTAATTAAAAATATGTGATAGTGAAAAAAGACCTAATATACATACTAACAATTTTAGCTCTAGGTTTTTTCTTATATAAAGAGTACAACAAACCTATTGAAACAATAGAGGTTCCAGTAAATATAGAAGTACCAGTTCCTGTCTATATAGGAGATACTGTAATAATAAAACCTAAACCTGTTATCATAAGACAGATAGATTCTGTGTATTACACAGCAAAAGATAAAGATAGTCTACTTAAAGATGCTCTAACCATTAGGGAATACAGAGAGCAATTAGATGATGAAAATGTTACAATAGATGTAACATCTAATATCACAGGAAAGTTAAACTTCCAAAATATAGAATACAAAACAAAAGAAAAAACCATTTTGGTGGATACTATCCTTCAAGTTGAGGTACCCTTCAGAAATAGATTTGGGGTTAGATTAGAAACTGGTTTTCTAAAACAAGAGGTGTTAACCAAGATAAATCTAGAATATGATATGAAGAAGTGGGGAATATCTGGGGGAATAGATAGCGATACAAGAAAATGGGTTGGACTAAAATATAACTTTTAAAATATGCCATATATAAACAACAAAGTTTCGTACAATCAAGAGACGATAGTAGATGACAATGATTTTTTCATAGGTACGTCTGGAGAAACTAAACAAACAAAAACATTTAGTTTAATTTCTGTTGCTAAATATGCTTATAACTATATTTTTTCTACAGGAGTAAAGACAAGTACAACCAACACTATTATCTTAAATGATACGTTTAAACCAACTTATTATAGTGCTGCCAACAATCAACCCTTAACTGGAGATATAGAGATTGATTTAACAAGTATACAATTAGGAGCTGAGGGAGTTTATTTATATTCAGGTACTTCTAATCCAAATATAACACAAATAAATGGGACACCGTTAACACTTATAAATCATGAAGATAGGGTTATAACGGGTGCTATAATAACACCCATTTATTTTTTCGTAGAATTTGATACCATCAGATATATTATAGCAGATGCTGCTTCTAGTAATGTTCCAGATACTACACCTCCAACAGCAATAACAAACTTAATATTAACAGATTTAAATGTAGTAGATATAATACCACCAGTGGTTATAACAAATCTAGTATTGACAGATTTAAATTTAGGGGATTTAATACCTCCAACAGTAATAACAAACTTAACATTAACAGATTTAAACTTACCATAAATGGGAAACATAAAATTAGATTTTACACCAGCAGTAGATGCAACCCTATTCAGATTCAGAAGAGGGGGTACAACAGATATAGCTACAGATGTAGCTTTGGGATCACTAACCGATGAAGGTGGTGGTAATTACAGTTACACAGATAACGCAGCACCAGAGGGTGTATCAACTTCGTATCAAGTGTTTCAAAAAGATGCAGCAGGAAATGAAGATGCAGGTAGCAACATACCCAGCATAACACCAACAGCAGGTGGAGGAGATGTGACACCACCAGTAATAAGTGGTTTTGCTATAGCTGATTCAACACCTACAAGAATTAATTTTAACAGTTCAGAAATAGTTACGGCAACAACATTTGGAGGATTTACACTTGGAGGTGGTAAAACAGTAACTGCAATATTTATAAATGCAGGTAATGTGTCAGGTCACTACTTCACTGTAAATACAGCCTATGTTAACGGTGATGGAAATGATACAATCGCTTATAGCGGTACAGGTAGCAACTTACAAGATACAAGTTCAAATGCTTTAGCAGCATTTACAGCTACAACAGTTACCAACAATGTGGTAGCATCAGGAAGTTATGATCCGTTGGTATCAGGATTGTTAGCAATCAAAGCAACAGCAGCAAATCCAACAGATCAGAGTGCATCTGCGAGAACTACATCTGCTAGTGCAGGAAATACGTTACCAACAGTTTCAGGTGGAAACTTAGTATTTGATGGAACCAACGGATTAACACTGAGTAGCACATTAACAATTTTATCTACTCAGGAATATACAGGGGTAATGAGCTTTAGTTTAGATGATTTCACTCCCGGGGCAAGTAAGTTCTATCACATTTTAAGTGGTGGAGGATTTTATTTAAGATTAGATACAGCAGGATTTTTCGATGTAATTATAGGAACCACTACCAACGCAAATGTAGTAGAAGCGACTACCATAATGGTGGCTGGAGAGATTACAACAGCTATTATCAAAAAGAATGTTGATGGTGGAGGTGGAACTATTCAATTTGATAGCCCTACAAGTGGACTAAGTTCTGCATTTGCTTTATTAACAACAGTAGGACAGAACACAACAATTGATGATATAGGAGATTATGATTCTTTTGTAGATAGAGAATTGAAGGGTGGAATTCGTGGTATTGCATTTGAACCTGCAATATTAACAGAGTTAACCACTCCTAAATTGAGTGAAGTTCAAACATATACAGAATTATAAAAATATGGCAGACGGTATAAAAAGCAAATTTTCAGGAATAGGTGATAAAGTGCCAACAGATGATGCCTTTGCTTCAGAATGGAATGGTGTTATTGATGAATTAGAACTAATTAACAACAATGGTGTTGTTGATATTGGAAATGGAACAGTAGTTACTGGTAATGCTTTAGATTCAGAAAAACCTGTAGTTGTGGGGGCAGGAGCAAAAGAAGAAGCTGCTTCTGGAGCTAGTGCTTTTGGTAATGGGGGTAGAACAGTGGTTGGGTCACAAGCACAAGGTGGAGATTGGAAAGCAACAGCGATTGGATGGAATGCAAGAGCAGATGGTTTAAGCTCAACAGCTTTGGGTCATGCAGCATGTGTTGAAGGTGGTGGTACTCACGGTGTAGCTATGGGTAGAGGAGCTTGGGTTCCTCCAAATAACCCAGATACAGGAACTGGTGGTATCACAAGCCTAGGGTCTACATCTAACAGGGATGTATATTTTGCTAACTCTTTTGGGCATGATTTTACTGGAGCACCCATAAATGGTAGTGCCAACGGAGCAGTAGCAGACCCATCACTAGATTCAGAAGATATAAGGTTGCACGGTAGAGATGCTAAAGATTATAAACCTTCACCAACAACTACTAATTTAAAAGGAGGAAACCTAAACGTTTGTGCTGGGAGAGCAGTAGGAAATGAAATAGGAGGAATTGTTAAAATACAAACGGCACCAGCAATAGGTATCGGTTCAGCAAATGTAAAAAATACTTTAGTAGATGCTGCCAGATTTGATTCTGTAAGTTCGGTTGATACTAGATTTCTTTTGTTAGATGTAACAGATGGAACTTTAAAAAGGGTAGAGTTTGGTGCTGATGATTCAGCAGGAGTAGGATTTAAAACTTTAAAGGTTGCAAACTAATGAGTCTAAGAGCGTTTTTAATGTCGAGCAGTATAGTCTTAGATACTACACCTCCAGTTATAACACTTATAGGAGATTCAGTTGTTAATATTTTTCAAGGTGATAACTATATTGAACAAGGATATTCAGCTATAGATGATGTAGATGGAGACATAACAGCAAATGTAGTTGTTACTGGAGTGGTGGATACAGCAACAGTTGGTCAATACGTTTTATATTATAATGTTGATGATTCATCTGGTAATTCAGCAACTGAAGTACAAAGGATTGTAAATGTGTTAGAACCAGAGGTAGTGTGGAAGACATTTCCAATACCATTAAATTAATGAGTAAGACAATCAACATAAAAGATTTTGGAGCCATTGAATCCATTGACTATAAGAACATAAAAAATCCTTATGGTAAATCTTTAAATGATTACAACAACGATAAAGCATTAATTAATGCTGTTAACTATTTAGTAGAAAATGAGAATAGCAGGGGACGTATTTTAGTTACAGAAGGTGTTTACAACATGAACCCTGAAAATCCTATTGTTGTTCCAAATGGAATAGAAGTTTATTGTCAAGGACATGCTGGTTTAAGTACAGAGGTAGATGATACATTTATTATCTTAGATGGACAATATAGAACAGAACACAGATTTAATTTATATTATAAACCTTTAGATAAAATAAATCAGGCATGGTGGACTATTAATGGAGAAACAACACAACGAAATAAAAAAAGTGTTGGTTTGATGGTTCGCAATTCTAGAAAAATTCAAGTTAATGTTGAGTCAAATGGTTTTGTTAAAGGAATTTTTCAATACGGTTACAAAGAGGGTACTACAGAAAATACTTATCAATTAGGAGATATAAGAAATTGCCGTTATGGATTTTATGGTGACTCTGATTATGGACACTCAACACAGACAGTTGTTAGAGATGGTCGTATCAAGAATGATGGCTTTCGGAATTATAATTCAAACTATCCAGTAGAAAGTGCTGCAATTTGGGTAAATGGAGATGGTTATAGTTTTGAGAATATAAATATAGAAGGTGCAGAAAATGGATATCAATATTCAATAGTATCATTAAAACCTTTTAATATACTTACAAATGTAAGATTTGAGAAAAGTTTAGGGGCAGGACAAATAAAAGCACCACAAGGAATTACTATAATAGGGGGGACTGATTATAACCCATTTGAAAAAGGCAAGTGGGGCAAACATTATGGTAACAGAAAAGGTAAAGAATATGTCCAATTACATACAAGCCGTAGTTTCTTACAAGGAGAAGGTACTATATTTTTAGGTGGTGCTCAAATGCCTACAGGAAATGCCGTTTTAACCTTACAAGAATCTGATGAAAAAGGTAAATTTATAAGGTTTCAACAAGAAGACGGAAGAGTAATTGGTGAAATCACTGCTAGAGGTTTTGAATTTCATGGAGGTTTAAATGATTGGATTTCAGATGGGACTAATAGGAGT
The DNA here is from genome assembly GCA_035593235.1 of Phascolosoma agassizii. Taxonomy (NCBI): domain Eukaryota; kingdom Metazoa; phylum Annelida; class Sipuncula; order Phascolosomatiformes; family Phascolosomatidae; genus Phascolosoma; species Phascolosoma agassizii. The sequence continues at coordinate 47,215 of JAVJHY010625369.1, read as the reverse complement.
TTAGCGCCTCTACAATGGAGAGAAAGTACATTGTCAGCTCCTAAATTTACAACAGTTGATAAAGATAAACAGCATACAGCTTTAAATGCTCCATTAGGAGTTAAAGACAATCACATTTGGAATGATAAACTCTTCAACTTTAAATTTAAAGACAAAGAAAAAATTAAACTATCTAAACATGGAGCTACTATATTTTTAGATGGTCAGGGAACTTTAGATTTTGATTTAGAAGATGCAAACAATTTAAAGGGAGCTAGGATAATGTTACACAATATAGGTGAAACAGTTACATTAAATTTAGCAGACCAAAACTTTGTGTTAGTAAAAGATAAACCCATTTTAATTGGAATTTCGAGAGGTTACAACAATTTTCCAAAAATTTATAAATTATAAAAAATGCCATATATAAACAACATAGGTAAATATCCACAAGATAGTACAGTTAGCGGATCAGATTTCCTTATAGGTCATGATAACTCTGCTACCAAGAGAACCAAAACATATAGCTTAAATTCTATCTTAACTTTTATTTCTGAAAATTATGAAGGATCAGGTTTTACGTTTAGGTACGCTTTTGAATTTAGTGAACTAGGTGATGAAAATGTAGATACACTGTTTACATCTAATTCAGAAGTGACTTCAGGAATAACTACTCTAAATCTTAACAAAAATGCAATCTCTGGAATAGATGTTTCTAATTTTATGAATGCGTTAGATTTAGCTAAGGATTTTAACAACTATTATATAATACTTCAATCTTTAGAGGACGTAAACATTTTTGCGTATTTGAATATATTAGATATAGTAGACAACACTGATTATTTTACTGTTAGTGTATCGTTGGTAACATCGGCTTCAGCAGGGACATTAGCAGATAACACTTTATACAGTTTTAAATTTTTAATTAGTTCTGTTGGTGCAGGTGGTCTTGGAGATATGATGAAATCTACATACGATGTAGGTAACACTGGAGTGGTTGATAACGCAGAGTTGGTAAATGGTTTTTCAGTTTTAACAGCAGTTCCTTCAGGAGCTGTGTTTACTGATACTACCTATACCGATGCAGAAATAAAAACTAAACTAGAAAATAATCCAGATACTAACACTGTAACGGATGCCGAGAAAGTAGATATAGGAAACATATCAGGTAAACTAGATGATGTTATAGCAGGTGCTAATGTTACAATAGACAAAACAGACCCCAACAATCCTATTATAAGTGGTTCTGCTGGAAGTGGAGTTACTAACCTATCTTATGATGCACCAACAAGAACAGTAGCCTCAGATACGGGTACTGATGCCGTAATAACAGAAGTAGTTGCAGCAGGAAATTCAGGATTATTAACTGGTGCAGATAAAACAAAATTAGATAACATTAGCGGAACCAACACAGGAGATGAAGTTTCAGCTTCTACAACTGTAGCAGGTATCTCTGAACTGGCAACAACTACAGAAATAAATACAGGAACGGATAACACCAGAGCAGTTACTCCTTCAGGGTTATCTAACTCTCAACTACAGTCCGATACAACAGCTAACAACAATAAAATTAGTGCAGATGGTTCTGTAATTTCTCATAATGACGTAACAGATGCAGGTAGTGGAGCAATTATAACTCCTTCTGAAAGAACAAAATTACAAGATGTTTATGATATAAATACGTTAACAGATATAACAGCAGCTAGTTATACTTTTGTAGCATCAGATGGTGGTGACAATAAAGTTGTACCATTTAATTCAGCTACACCTCAAATTGCAACAGTAGATGCAGGAGTACATTCTGCTGGAGATGTTATAAGTTTATGGAGAAGGGGTCTTGGGAGTGTTGAAATTTTAGAGGGGACAGCTACAATAGAAGGTATAGATGATGGAACTGGAAAATATTTTATTAACGATCAATATAGTGCAGTAGTTCTTATAGCAGAATCTACTAGTTTATTTAGAATAGCAGGTAATTTAACAGTACCTGTTGTAGTTGCTGGTGAATATGGATCAATACACGTTACTACTTCTATAACAAATACAGCAAATGGAACTCCTACAAAATTAGCAGGAGCTGGAGTAACCATTTCAAGTTTAATCTCTGACTTTATTCATACTTCCCCAAATAGATTGACGTATACTGGTTTAAATACAAAAATATTTTCGATGATAATTTCTTTAGATTCTACCCACAGTGCTAATAGTACTCAAATAACATTTAGTATTGCAAAAAATGGAGTAAATAATGTAAGTACAAGTATTAAAGATGAAATTAAATCAGGTGGAGATCTTGTAGCATTGACCTTATCTTGTATTGTTGAGTTATCTACAAATGATTATGTTGAATTATATTCTGATTCAAATAATGTTGGAACTACAACAGTTTCTTCAGCTTTAATAAATATATACGCTTTATAAAAATATGTTAGGAACAGTATATTCATCAATAACGAGTTCAAAAAACTCTACTGGAGATATTACACCACCAACACCAATAACAAATTTATCGTTAATAGATTTGAATATTGTAAGTGGTAATGCACCAGTGTTATCTAATTTTACTGTTGAAGATGCACAACCTACAAGAGTTTATTTTGATAGTTCTGTACCTATTACAGCAACAACAACAAATAGTTTTACAATCTCAGATAGAACAATTTCAGGGGTTACTATCGCAACAGGATTAACAACAGGTCATTATTTTACTGTTTCTTTAGCTTTTAATTGGTGGAACAATAACACAATAAGGTACGAAGGACAAGGTTCATTATCTTGGACATCTGTGGATAAAAGTAATTTAGTTGCAGCATCAGGAGGTGCAGAGCTTTTAGACTTTACACTTACATATATTACAAATAATATAGTAGAACCTGTTATATCTGGAACAGATTACTATGTTACCACCACAGGGAACAATGCAAATGATGGGTTAACTGAAGGAAATGCCTTTTTAACATTACAAGAGGCATTAGATATAGCTGTAGCAGGTGACACTATCTATATGAAAACAGGTACTTATGTAGTTACAACTGCAACTACTACCTCTAGTAGTGGTACAGCAGTAAATCCTATAAAAATTATTGGTTATAAATCTACAATTAATGATATAACTTCAAATTATTATACTTTTAATTCTACTTTAGTAGCACCAACTTTAGATGATACGGAAATGCCAGTGATAGATGGAAATCAAACCCACATCACAGGAATAAATTTTTCAAATAATTATTATGTTGTAAAAAATGTACAAGTTATTCAATGTTTTAGGGGAGTTTCATCAACTGTTGCAATTAGTAATATAGTTATAGATAGATGTAATTTTAAAGATATGTATGGCACAGGTGCAGAAGAAGGTGCTGGTATATTTTTAGCAGAAGGAAAAACTGGATCAACTGCTTGGGTGGAATCAAACTATAGAATTTTAAACTCTAATGCTTTAAATGGTGGTGTAACGAACATGACTATAGCTGGAGCATATAACCTAATAATAAATTGTAAAACATATTGTGACAAATCAGGTGCTGGGGGAACACTAGGATCAGATTATTACTACACATTACAATCAAGAGATTCTATGCTTATAAATTCACAAGCATATGCAATTGATGCAACAGTAAATGGGTCTTCTCATGGTTTATCTATAAAAGGTAGAGAGATATTTGAATCTGGATTTAAGACTCCCTGTGAATATAATTTAATTGATGGATGTTATATTAAAACAGCTAGTCAAGAAGGAACTGCTTTCAGAAATGTTGGAGTTAATTATAATGTAATCAAAAATACAGAAGTTGAGGGATTTGGACAAGGTAGTACAGATGGTGTAGGAGTTTCATTACAGAGTGGGTCTAGATACAACATATCAGAAAACAATTATTATCACAATTTATACACATTCATTAGATTAAGATGTGCTACAGAGAGTGGTACTACTCCAGCAGATTTACATACATCTGATAGTATTATAAGAAATTGTATATTAAGTACTGGAAACTATGTAACTAGAATTTATAATTCATCAGGTGCATTAGCAACCTTTAAAAATAATAAATTATACAACTTAACAATTGATAATGTATCAAATTTTAATAGGGGGATACAAGCTGATTTAACAAATTTTGATGTAGGTTTAAATGAGATAAAAAATTGTATTGTAGATGGGGTATCTGCTGAAAATAGTAACTCAAATGTACCTTCCATGGACGATTTATTTACTGTTATAGACACTAACAATTGGTTCGCTTCTTGGACAACGAGTAAAGGTCTTAATTCAATTAACGTTGATTCTGGATTTTCAGGATTGTTTGTACCAAGCAACACAGCTTTAAATGTGGGATTAAACTTGAATGATTATGATTATGATGATGTGGAAAGAAGGACAGATGCAACCAGTACCATAGGAGCCAAAGAGATATAAAAACACCTCAGTCTCTTTTTTCGGTATCTTTGTAAGAATTAAAGTAATTAAATTAAATGAGAGCAGTAATTAGAAAAATTTCTGTAGGAAAAGATTTTCCTAACGGATGTATACACTACCAAGTGGGTAAAACAGTATCAGGTAGAAGGGGATATACCATAAGTGATATAGTGTTAGATAGAGAAGCTTTATCGCTTGGTTCAATTATATACAATATTTATATACAAAGTGATAGCGAAACTATCTTTTGGAAGGGGATAAAAGATATGCCTGTTGTATATGAAAATGATTTAGGTTTTCAATAATGGATTGTATAAACAATATTATAATAGAATCTGAAAAAGCTTATAACAACACAGTTGAAATAGGTGAAGGAACTGAATTGATTGTAAACAGTACGATAGAAAGTGTTGAACACATTAACCGAGTTGGTGTTGTGGTATCTGCTCCAAAGAGCACAATACTTAAAAAAGGAGATCAGGTTATTGTTCACCACAACATTATGAGAATCAGAAATGGTATGGATCACAAACCTGTTCCAAGTGATTATTTCATAAAGGATAATCTATATTTCGTACCTTTTACAGAAGTGTTTGCTTATAAAAGGGATGATAGTGAATGGATAGCACTAGACCCATTTGTTTTTGTGGAGCCTGTTAAGTTTGAATTTAAAGAAAATAAACCTAATATTTTTTTAAGAGTAAAGGAACTTTCTTACAAAGGAAACGTCAAAAATAGAGGAACGATAAAATATATAAACAAACAACTACAAGAGTTGGATGTTAACAAAGGAGATGAAATTATCTTTGCAAAAGATTCAGAATATGAATTTAAGATAGATAACGAAGTTTATTACCTAATGAAAACGGATGATATTTTAGCAAAAGCAGAATGAGGGGTTTATCATCAGAAATAGAAACAGCTCTTAATACTATTATTGAGGGACTAAATTATAAGTTCTTTGAAATTTCTACAGAAAAAGAAAATGTTGTAGAACCAGAGAGAATGAAGTCTTTGGCTACGTCTAAAATTGATTCATTAAAGGGTGCCAAGAAAATCTTGAAAAAGTGGGCAGATTCTAACAACAGACCTTCTGATGAAAAGTTAGAGCACTACATACAACGAATTGTGGATGCTGGAGATAATTCTATATCTACACTGAGAAATGCTTTAACGATGGATATTGACTTCAAAAAACTTGAAGCTCATAAACACACGGCAGCTATCAACTCTAAACCTGTTATCTTAACAGCTATTTTTGATATTGAAGATGAACTTAGGGAACTAAGGGAAAAATTAGAAATGGGTGATTTATCTCTTGAGGATAAAGAATTTAAACTAGGTTTTCCAGAAAGGTTTGCCAACAGTGAATCTTATCCCTTATCTGATTATTATAAAAAAAGATTAAATACAGAAAAAGATGTTTTAATTGACCCAAAAAGCACGGAAGGTGAGAGAATAGTTTTAATGGATTTAGGTATTATATTACCTGAAGTCCCAGAAGGAGATATATTATTTTCTGATTTACCAAAAGAAGAACAACATTGGAGAAGAATTGAACCACCTCGTATTACCACAACAAATATACAACAACACGAAGAATATATTTTAGAGGAGTACAGGCGAAGAAGAGAGGGTCTTTGGTTTATGAACAATGGTGTTCCTACTTATCTGACAGGTAATCATTATTGGGCTTTACAGTGGTGTAAGATGCTAGATGATGGTGCTTATATGAACTATAGAGAAGCACAAAGGGATTTGTTTTATTTTATGGAAGCATGTATTGTTGATAACAACTCTTTAGGTATATTACTTCTTAAAAGTAGACGTACAGGATTTACATATTCTGCTTTAGCTATCATTTTAAATTTAGCTACTGCTACCAAGAATGGTAAATATGGTATGATGTCAAAATCTGAAACAGATGGAGGGGAGGCTTTTGCTAAAATAGCATATATGCTTATCTCTTTACCATTTTGGTTACGTCCTATAATCAGAGGGAAAATTGATAGTACAAAATCTTTCTTTTTCTCACAACCAGCAGATAACACCAAAAAAGCTAAAAAAGAGAAAACAGCAGACATATCTGAGTACCTAAATACTAGTTTAGATTATAGAGCTACGAGAAATGGTTCTTATGATTCAATCAAACTTTCAGGGTACTTACTTGACGAAATTTTTAAACTCTTGAAACCCAATGATGCCATAATTCATTTGGGTATGGTTAGACCAACGATGATGCCCTCTGGTAGAGTAGTTGGAAAGATGTTTGCAGGATCAACAATGGGTGGTTTTAATGAAGGTGGTGAACAAGGAATAGATTTAATTAATGGTTCTCATGTAAAAGATAGAGATAAAATCACAAAACAAACAGCTACTGGATTATATCTATACTTTATACCTGCTCAGGACAATATGGAGCAGTTTACAGACGTTTATGGTTGTTGCTGGAAGGAACCACTTAAAGAAGGAGAAAACCCCTTAAATGTCTTTGGAGAGCCTATACAACGAATTGGTTCTAATGGGTATTTAGATGCAACAGAAGATAAAATAAAGAAACAAGGAGATAAAGCATATAATGAGCAAAAGAGAACATATCCAAGAAATATGGACGATGCCATGCGCGATTTATCTGAGGGGTGTGTATACAACATGCAAAAATTGTATGAACAAAAAGAATATAACGAAAGGTTACCAGAAATAGAAAAATATCAAGTGGGTAACTTTGAATGGGATAATGGAATACGATTTTCTAAAGTTGTTTTTTATCCAAACAGTAGAGGTAGATTTAAAGTGTACTGGTTACCTTCTGTAGTAGATGGCACAGAACATTTAGCCAACAACGTTAAAAAGGTTGGAGATAGATATTACCCGTTAAATGGTGATATAGTAAGATTTGGAACTGACCCCTTTTCTGTAAAAGGTTCAGAAGGGTCTAAGGGAGGTAATCACGGAAAGACGTTACATTTTCCAGCAGGAGGAGCACCTTCTAACAAATTTGTGTTGGAGTATTTGTTTAGACCACCAGATGATACAACATTTTTTGAAGATATGTTGAAATCGTATTGGTACTATGGAGCACCAGCATTAATAGAGAGTAACAGGATTGATTTGAATAGATATCTGAGAAATGCTGGATGTAGAGGTTTTGCAATGAACAGGTTAGATAGGACAAAGTTAACCCCTCACGAACAAGAATATGGAGGACAGCCAATGTCAGGTAAAGATATGCTTGATTCTCACATGAACGCAATAGGATCATGGATAGAAAATTATGTGGGGTACAGCAACCTTCCACAAATAAGACCTATAGGAGAGATGGGAACATTTCCGTTTAATGATACCATAATGGATTGGTTACGATTTAATCCAGAAAAGAGAACAAAACACGATGCAACAATATCTTCTGGGTTAGCTATAATGGCTTGCCAATCAGAAAAATATAAAAAGAAAAAGACTGTAGTTAAAAAAGATATTTCTAAAATATTTAAGAAGTACAACACAAGCAAAAGTCCAAGTAGAATAATATGATTTCAAAAAAATTAAAATATAACGCAAGACCAGATTTCTTAGCACCAGATGAGGTTAAAGCTACTCAAGAATATGGACTTAGCATAGCACAATCCATTGAAAATGAGTGGTTTAAAGACGTTAACGGGACTTCTCTATATGAAGATAAAAGAGAAAAATATCACAAACTACGCTTATATGCCAGAGGGGAACAACCTACTGAGTTATATAAAAGCCTTTTGGGTATAGAAGAAGAATCTTATTCAAATTTTGATTTTAGACCTATTCAGGTTGTACCTAAATTTGTGAAATTGTTAGCTAATCAAATGTCAGAAAGACTTTTTGATATTAAAGCTGAGGCTGTAGATAAATTCTCTACAGATTTAAAAGATGGTCACAGAAAGAATTTAGAGTTCAACATGTTGGCTAAACCCATAATGGAAGAAGCTAAGAATCAACTTGGTGTGGATATGACACCAAACGAAGGTGTTATGGATAGCATGGAAGAGATTGATCTTCACATGAAACTGAAATACAAACCTGCCATCGAAATAGCTTGTGAAGAGGCTATTAAATATACACTAGACCTCAACGATTATGATGAAACACAATCTCGTGTTATAGAAGATATTATCACATTGGGTATAGGTGCTGTAAAACATGAAACTGATCCAAACAAAGGTATCACCATCGAGTATGTAGACCCAGCTTCAACTATTTACTCTTATCCTAAACACAGGAATTTTAAAGAGGTGCATTATTATGGAGAAGTAAAGAGAATTACTATTGATGAACTAAAGAGAATGGCTGGAGATCAAGTAGATGCTGCACATGTACAAGACATTGCAGATGTCAGAAATTCTTGGAGTTCTAGAGTCTATGGTAATTATCAGCAACAACACAGGAGTAATGACATTTCTGGAATGGTTGATATTCTGAATTTTACATACAAAACAACCAAAAAAGTAACCTACAAGAAAAAGTATTTGAAGAACAAAGGTTACAAGATGACCAAAAGGGAAAGCACTTTTGAAAAGAAAGACCCTAAATATACTGGTTATGATGTTGTTACCAAAAATATTGAGGTTTGGTACAAAGGTACTTTGGTTTTGGGTACAGATATTATGTATAACTACGGTTTGTGTGAAAACATGGTTAGACCAGAAGGTTTCTTAAATATATCTTTACCGAATTATATATTTTATTCTCCTGAAATTTATCAGAACAGAGCCAAGGGAATGGTTGAAAAGATTATACCCTACGTAGATCAGATGCAACAAATTCATATTAAGTTGCAACAACTAATTGCTAAGGCTAGACCTTCTGGTGTATTTATTGATGCTTCTGGATTAGAAGATATTGCACTCGGAGATGGTGGAACTTTAGATGTAATGGAGGTTGTAAAAATTTATAACGAAACGGGTAACTTAATTGGTACCTCTACAACTGATGAAGGGGGTTACACTGTAGGTGGTGGACAATCTATTAGAGAGCTTAGAAATGGTATCATCGGGGATTTAGATAAATTAATAGGTTCTTATTCGCATTATATGAATTTGATAAGGGATGCTATTGGTGTAGCACAGGGAGCAGATGCTTCTATACCTCATCCTGATACGTTGGTGGGAGTTCAACAGTTGGCAGCTTCAAGCTCTGATGTTGCAAACAGACACAATTTAAATGCTATGCTGAACATATCTGAAAAACTAGGTAAAGGTTTGGCACTAAGGTTGAAGGATATATTTAAGTATTCGGATTTAAAGGCTGTATACATAAACGCTATAGGAAAGTTGAATGTAAAAACATTAAAAGCTTTAGAAAGATATCACCTTCACGATTTAGGTATTAACATACAGTTAAAACCTGATGCTCAAGAGAAACAAATGTTGGAGGCTAACATTGATAAAGCTCTAACCAAGGGTGTAATTTTCTTAGATGATGCTATTGACATCAGAAACACTTCAAATGTTAAGTTAGCTAACGAGCTTTTAAAAGTAAGAAGGAGAAAAAGAGAAAAACAACAACAACAATTTGAGCTACAAAAAATTCAAACACAAAATCAATCTCAAATTCAAACAACACAAATGGCTTCTCAAGCTAAGATGGAGGCTATCAACGCAGAAGCTCAAGGTAAGTTGGGTCAAATAGGTGCTCAATCTGAAGCAGATGTCAGAAAAATACAAGCTGAAAAAGATGCCAAGAAAGAATTAATGGATTTAGAATTTCAGTATAACATGATATTAGCAGGTCAACAAGAGAACTTACAGATTAAAAAGGAGGGGATGAAAGAGGATAGAAAGGATAAACGACAAGATAGACAAAAATCTCAAGAATCTCAACTTATAGACCAACGAGCTAAAAACTCACCACCTAAATCTTTTGAGAGTTCAGAAGATAACATTTCGGGTAGTATAGAGTTAGGAGAGTTAGAACCTAAATAATAAAAAACATGGTAATTGTACAATACGAATACGTAACGGAACCGAGCAACATAGCAGAAATACTAGGAACAGGAGAGAAATTCACGGAATGGTTGAGTGAACACACACTAGAAGAGTTGGGCTTGATAAGGGATGTATTTGAAGAGTATGAACTTTACGAGCATTGTGCGGTTATCAGAGATACTATAAAAAAGTACAAAAAAACAGGTGTATAAATATTTTTTATACCTTTGCAAATAACTATAATTAAATTCTATTAAAAAATGGCTGAAACAAGCGAAAAAGCAGATTTTGACTTAACAGCTAAAACAGAACAAGAAGTACCTGCCGTAGAAGCAGACTTTGTTTTAGAGAATGTTAAAATCGAATCAGAAGAACAAGTTAATGATGATAGTGATTTCATTGACTTAACAGCACAACCAGAAACGAAAGAAGATGTAAAAGAAGAGGTTGTAGCAGAAACTCCTGATATTAAAACCGAGGAAGTTGTTTCGCAAGAAACACAACCTAATAAAGAAGGTTCTTTGACAGAAGAAGTCGTAACCGAACCAGTTCAACAAGAACTACAGGTAACAGATGATGTTGTAACAAAATATCTAAGCGAGAAGCTAGATAGGGAATTTGTTATAACTGAACTTACCAACCCTGTTGAACAAAAAAATCCGTTAGAGGAAGACCCTTATCTAAAGGAGCTTTACGAATGGAGAGAGAGAACAGGTAGACCAATTGAAGATTGGGTGAAATTTCAACAAAATTTCGATGATCTAGATGATGTAGCCGTAGCAAGAAAGTTTCTGCAAAACGAATACAACAGTCTTAATGATGAAGAAATTGATTTAGAACTTAGTCAGTTTGTACCTACCGAATTAGATGATGAAAAAGAAACAAAGATGAAAAATCTTGAGATGAAAAAACTTGCCATAAAGGGAAGAAACTTCTTAAGTGGTTTGAAATCTAATTTGAATACACCATCAGAAAATACTCTCACTCCAGAAATAAAACAGAATTTAGATTTGTTACAAGAGATTAAAACGAATCATGCAAAAAGTCAAGAAGCTGTTACAGCTTATAACAAGAGCATATCAGAAGTTTCTTCTAAATTTGATAGTTTCCCTATTAAGCTATCAGACGATTTAGAAATTAGTTTTAATTTATCTGCTGGTGATAAAACTGCTTTACCTAAATTTATTGATGGGATGTCCCATTGGAAAAATGAAGATGGTAGTTGGAACCACCAAGCTGTTGTAGCTGATGGGGCTTTAATTGCTCACAAAGATGCTATATTTAAGTCAATATTTGACCAAGGTGTAGCTGCTGGCAAAAACACAATCGAAAAAGAAGTTAAAAATATTACAATTGATAAGCCACAAGAAGTGTTGCAAGGTAACAACACCTCTGGGATAAAGGTTGAAGGTTTAAATGATTTCTTTGGTGGAAGAAAACTTCAAGTAGGAAGAAAAAGATAATATTAACAATAAAAAATTATAAATAAATGGCTTTAGTTGCAAAACCAACCGTGTTGACTCCGAGTTCAACAAAGGTTGTACAGCCTACTAACTATATTTCTCTATTTGATTTCTCTACTCAGTATTTACCTGATGTAAAGGAAGAAATGGATTACATTTATGGTAACCAATCTGTAACGGGTATGTTATCATTCTTGGGAGCAGAAAGTTCTTTTGATTCAGATAAATATATCTGGACGGAAGAGGGTAGGTTAAATACAAAATATATAGACGTTGCGAGAGCTGGAGATGTGTTCACAAAAACTGCACACGTATTCAGAGCAAATGAAACTGTATATGTTACAGATGGTACAAACACAGCGATAGGACTTATCACTGCTGTTACAGACAATACTTTCACCGTAGCAAACTACGAGGCTGCTGATTTTACAGGGTTCGCCACAACTGGTGTAACTGTATTCGTAATTGGTTCTGAATTTAAAAAAGGAACTAACGGAATGCAAGGTTCATTAGAGAGCGACCTTACAATCAGAGATAACAAACCAGTTATCATGAAAAGCTTGTATGAAGTAAACGGTTCTGATGCTACCCAAATTGGTTGGGTAAAAGTTGAAGGTGGATGGTTATGGTACCTGAAATCTGAAAGAGATGAAAAACGTAGATGGGAAGACCGTCTAGAGGTTCAACTAATGATTGCTAAGAAATCGGCTGTTGGGTCTGCTACTGAAACTGCTGGTTACGGTGGTACAGAAGGTCTTTTTGAGGCTATCGAAACAAGAGGACACGTATTCCAAGGTCAACCGACTACAATCACAGACTTTGAGGATATGATTAGAGTGTTCAACAAAGAAGGTAAAATACAAGATTATTTCTTGTATGGAAACGAAGATGTTAACTTTGGGTTAGATACAATGCTTGGTGCTATTTCTGATGGTGCTCAAGGTGGTCTATCTTATGGTATTTTCTCTAATGGAGAAGATATGTCTTTAAACCTTGGTTTCAAAGGATTTAAAAGAGGAGGTTATAACTTCTTCTATTCAAACTGGAAGTTGCTAAATGATCCTACTTATTTAGGAGATATAGCTTCAGCTTCAGGAAGAACAGAAGGTGTGTTGCTACCAATGGGTACAAAAGAAGTATATGAAGGTGCTTATAACGGAGGTGGAGCAGGTATGAAAACTACCGTTCCTTACTTAGAAGTTAAGTATCGTGCTGCTGGTGTTGAAAACAGACGTGATAAAGAATGGGTTATCGGTTCTGTTGGAGGTGCAAACAACAGTGATAAAGATACAATGCAGGTTCACAGATTATCTGAGAGAATGCTAATCACTCACGGTGCTAACAACTGTGTAATTTTCCAAGGAGCATAAGAACTCCAAAAAAGACGGGAGGTAGTTAATTCTATCTCCCTAATTTAACTTTAATTTAATATTTAATAAAAATGGCAACTGCTGCAAAAAAGAGTCCTATCACAAAAAGGGCTACAACAAAAAAATCTGTCCCTGAATTAAAGGACAAAACATATAAACTGGTAAGGGGAACTACTCCTCTAACTTATATGTTAAAAACAGGTAGAGACTTCAAACTACTTGTATTTGATAAAGCAAAAGGATACGAAAGACCAATTAGGCATTGTCCTAATGAATCTACTATTTATGCTGATGACCAATCAAAACATGCACTGGTAGATAGCATTACATTTGTTAACGGAATGCTTTTCGTACCAAAAAATAAACAAATTACACAACAATTTTTGGATGCTAACCCTTTTAAAGGAAGAATTTATGAGGAAGTAGACAGAGAAAAAGAAGCTAAAGAAGCTATTCTGGTTGAAGAAGCTACTATCGTAGCTAAACAGGCTGTTATTAACAAGTCTAAAGAAGAAGGTGGTATACACGAATTAGAGAGTGTTGTAGCCGTTCTTACAGGTTCTTATAACGAAGCATCCAATATGGGCATAGAGTCTCTTAAAAGGGCTTTATTTCAAGAAATAAGCATGAACCCTTTCAACTTTGTAGATGAAGACGGGAATGTAAACATTTTTGAGGATGAATTTATCAAAAGAAAGTATATAGCTATTAGAGCTGAGAATCTGGGTATCATCGAAAGATCACCAACTAACATGTCTTTCAAGTGGAGAAATGGAGATATTTTCTATACAGCTCCACAGGGTGTCATTTTGATTGATGCACTAGCTGAATTTTTAGGTACCGATGAAGGATTGTTGGTTTTAGCTGAGATTAAGAAGAGGAGTTAAGTAACGTCATGCTAAGGACTTTGGATATTAAACCCTGTCAATTTATTTTGATGGGGTTTTTGTTTAATCTATAAAACCTTTTATTACAAAAACAAGTACATTCCTATTTTTCTTATCTTTGTACAACAATAAACTAGAAAATGATTAACGATCTGTATATTACATTACTTGTTATTCTAAACAAAGAAAATTTGGGTCATATAACCCCCGAAAGGTTTAACGACCTCGCAAATGACGTGCAACAAGAAATTTTCAGAAACTACTTTGAAGACGAGAACAGAGATAAGATTAGAAAGCGAAAGCACCTCACATCGAGGGGATACGGAAACTTAGATTTTAACGAAAGACAGAGAATTACACAGTTCGCTAAACAAGCAACAGTAGTTCAAGCAGGTGGTGTATATCCACTACCTTCAGACATATATTTTATAGAAGATGAAGGAATAACTTCTTCTACTGGAGCAGTGATTGATGAGGTAGAGAGCAACAAAATAGGTTATTTAAATAGCTCATTGGCAGCTCCATCAACATCTTTTCCTATATATGAAAAGGTAGGTACAGATTTAACGGTGTATCCATCTACAATAACAGATGATATTACGATTAGATACATTAGGAGACCTTTACCACCGAAATGGACGTACATTGAGGTTTCGGGGAATGAATTGTATGATGAAACAAATCCAAGCTTTCAGGATTTTGAGTTACATGAATCAGAGTTTAATAATATTCTTATGAGATTATTGTCACGTTGTGGGGTTGTTCTTAGGGAGCCCGATGTTGTAAAGGTGGCAGAAAATACTCTCCAAAAAATTAATATAAAAGATAACGCATAATATGGCTGATATAAACTTTTACGATATTGAAGAAAATAGAGGCTCATACGCCTATATCCCCCTATCCGAGTTCGTCTCAAATTTTATGACTTTAAGAGGGCACGATTCTTATGTTTTATTAGAAGATAGAGACAGAATCATTATCAACGCCAAACGTGGTATTAGAGAGTTTTCTTACGACATCATGCGAGAAATAAAATCAGTGGAGTTGGATTTAACAGACAAGCTCTATGTAATTTTACCGCATGATTATGTAAACTACGTTAGAATCTCTTGGGTAGATGATAAGGGTATCCTACATCCTCTCGCTATAAATCGCAATCTGAACATTTCGACGGGTTACTTACAAGATCACGAAGGACAAATATTGTGTGATGGTGATGGATATGTTCTAAAATCGGATGGTACAAGATATTATTCTGGAGAACAAAGTGATGCCAACATTTTATCAGATTTGTATTATATAACATTTACCCCAAACTTAGATTTATCTGAAATAGATTCTAATGGGAGTTACAACATTGATAAAAGTTTGGGAATTATACAGTTTAGCTCTAAAGCTAAAGGCAAAACTGTGGTACTAGAGTATATATCTGATGGATTAAATATAGAAGGAGGATCAACATTGGAACCTAGAGTTAACAAACTAGCTGAATCTGCTTTAATGGATTATGTGTATTACGAACTGATTAAAGGTAACGTGAATGTACCAGCCAACGAAAAGTTCAGAGCCAGAAAAGAATACTACAACAGCAAGAAAAGAGCAAAAAGAAGAATCAACACCTTGAGAAAAGACGATTTATTGAAATCTTTCAAAAAAGGAAATAAATGGGTTAAGTCTTAACGTATAAAATCTTTATATTTTATTTTAGATATAATTCTTTCACCCTTTCTATTTTTTAATTCAATAACGGGTTTCATAATTAACCCTTCTGCAATATAATCTTTATTTTCTGATATAGTAGATTTAAAACCTTGGTTAACTTTATAGATAGCATCCTCTAAATTCCAAATTCCAATTATAGGAACTATTTTAATATTCATTTGCTTTGCTATATCTTCAATATTATTTCTTTCTAACCACCAATCATCTATTTTTATATCAAATAATATGAAATCATTATTATCAGATATATAATTACCACCTTTCTGTATTTTAACACCATAACCTTCTCCATACATACATAATGGAACTGTTGAAAATTGTTTATCCATTAATTCATTTGTAAATTTATTTTTTAGAACATTGAATAATTTTGCAGGTATGTTTGCATTATCAGTTTTACCACAAAAAGAAACGTTTTTACCATCCCAAATAATTCTTATATTGGTACCATCTATTTTTTCAGTGCATACCCAATCAATATCTTTTAATAATTTAAATTCAGGTTTCGCCCAAACTCCTTCAAGTAATGTCTTGTGATTATTTTCAGGGTCTCTAAAGTATACCGTTTGTATTTTTTGATATTGTTTCATGTTATTTATTTTAGATTACAAACATACAACAATTTTATTACAAAAACAAGTACATTCCTATTTTTCTTATCTTTGTACAAATTTAAATCATGATATACATCGTAGACGAAGATAAAAAGACTATTACATTGAACAGTGAAATCACAGCTAAAGAATTAAAGAAGTTGTGCAAAAAATATAAAGATTATATGTTTGATGTACATTATCCACAAATGAGTTTTAGTCCTTGGATATCTCCTTATAATGACATTGGGAATTATATAGAGTCTTCATTTACAATAACTTCAACTAATACTGGAGAAGCTTAAAAATAAAATTAAATGAAAAAAATGTTAAATGGTAACATTCTTTGTGAAGAAATCACAGAAGAAGAGGTTACCAAGGGAGGTATTTACCTTTCTCAAGATGTTAAAAAAAGCTATAAAAAATTTAAGGTTATAAAATCAGATGAAGCTGACATAAAAGAGGGGAATATCGTTTATACTCCTCCACATGGTATCATAGAATATGCACAGCAAGTTATCATAAAAAAGGCACTGATTATAATGATTGAGTAAATGAAAGTAAAGAATACATTTATTGCTGGAAAAATGTCTAAAGATTTGGATGAGAGGCTGTTACCTAATGGCGAGTATATCCATGCAGAAAATATAAGAGTAGGTAACTCCGAAGGTTCTGATGTCGGTGCTGTGGAAAATTCTAAAGGTAACGCTCAACAAACTTTTTTAGATTTGGGAACTAACCCAGAAACTATCCGCAAAGTTTTACCTGTTGAATCACTTAATCGTGTTTATTATTTTGTAGTATCTGATGAAGGGTCATACCTTATAGAACACGATTTTGATTTGCAACTATCTACTATCGTTTTAAAAGACACCAGAGTAGGTACAGCTAACATATTAAATCTATCTAGAGATTCTTTCATTGTAATGAAATCAATAATAGATTCTGATAACAACCAAACATATTTAGTTTGGACAGATTTTATAAACCCTCCAAGAAAGATAAATGTTCAGAGAGCTAAAAGTTATACAGAAAATACATTCACAGAAGAGGATATTAACCTTATAAAAGCTCCACCAAGTTATGCCCCAACGACTACACTTTTAAACACATCTTCTGATACAGAAAATAATATAGAGCAATCCTTTTTAAGGTTTTCTTATAGATATGTTTATTTAGATAACGAAGTTAGTGCTTTATCTGTTTTTACAGAAGTAAACTTTTTACCTGAAGATTTCAGTTTCGATTACTCTACCTCAACCAACAAATCAATGGTTAACAGATACAACGCTGTAAAAATTGATTTTAACACGGGTGGTTCAAATGTTAAGGCTGTAGAAATATTTTTTAAAGAAGATGTTTCTAACAACGTATATTTAGTAGACACTTTTAACAAAGAAGAATATTCTTGGGGAGACAATTCTACAGAGAATTATGTTTTCTCAAATAATAAGATTTATAGAGCTTTAGCTGAAAATCAACTCTTTAGACTTTATGATGCAGTACCAAGGTTGGCTAAGAGTCTTGAATATATAAACAACAGATTAGTTTTTGGTAACTACGTTGAGAATTATAACATTGTTGATGATAGTGGTCAAAGAATAAAAATTGATTTTTCTGTTGAGAATGCTACATCTGCTGTGTTAAAAGGTACAGCAACACCATCTTTAAAATCTAACAGAGATACTGAATACGGTATTTCTTATGTGTTTGATGGAGGTAGAATGACTCCACCTTTAACATCTTCAAATAACACACTGTTTATACCCAACAAGAATACAAACACTCAAAACAAAGCAAAACTCACAATCAACAACAAAGCCCCTGTTGGTGCCATTCATTATAAAATATTTATAAAACAAAGCAAAGGAGATTATGACACAATAGTTCCTACATTATTTTATCAAGATGGTATTTTCGTATGGATTAAACTAGAAGGTGGAGATGTTAACAAATTAAAAGAAGGAGATTTTGTGTATATAAAATCTGATACAAAAGGACTTTTAGATAACATCAAAGAAACAAAGGTATTAGAGATTAAATCTCAAGATAGAAACTTCTTAGAAGAACCTGATACAATTCCTTTAGAACAAATAGCTGGAGTCTACTTTAAGATAAAACCAGATGAATTTAGAATAAATCAATCCGATTATACCAACTATGAATTTAATAGTTATGATGATTCTGCAAATCCTAATGAAGACCCTATACGTGGAGAAGTTAATGTAATAGAACCCTCTGTGTATTATGGTAGTGGTGGATTAAATGATATGAGTTCAGGGGGGACATATACTCATGATACAGATATTAGATATCTTATTGAAATAGATACTATAGGAGCTACAGATACTTTTAGATGGTCTAAAGATGGTGGGGCAACTTATGTAGCATCGGGGGTTGCAATAACTGGTGCAGCTCAAACGTTAGATAACGGAGTTCAGGTTACATTTTTAATTCCTACAGGACATCTCATTGATGATTCTTGGATAGTAAGTGCAAAAAGTAAAGATGATGAACTAACTATTATTTTCCCAGCAATTATATCAGGTTTTGGTAAAGATGAAGAAGCAACAGCGTATGCCATTTTTGAATCCTTAGAATCTGACGCAATTGAAGGTGGGGCTAATATTAATATTGTTTATGATGAATATGGTAATTTTACTCAACTCGTAGAAAAATCATATATTTCTTCTACTCGTTATGATAATTTAGAGGAATGGTTTTATGGTGATAATATTATAGATGATATTGGTACGGATATAGCAGAGAGTAGGATATGGTTTAGGAGAGGATTTACTACAGTAAATGGTGGTGCTAAATATTTTACTCAGGATACAGGGGGTAATATGTGTATGATTATTAAAACTCTAGGTAGGCAACCAAGAGAAACTTCATCAACAGGTGAACGAGCAAAAGTAAAATCAACTTTAAACATTTTCCAACCAACTAATGATGGAGAGGGTATTATAATTGAAACCAAACCAATCAAAAACAATGAAGAGATTTTCTATGAAACTTCTAAAGTTTATGATGTAGATGCCAACGGTTTTCACTTAGGAGATGTAGATCAAACAGCTTCTGTTTCAGCAGAAATAACATTAGATGTGTTTAACTGTTTTACTTGGGGTAACGGTTTTGAGAGTTATAAGATTAAAGATGCTTTCACAGGAAACTCTTTCAACCTTTCAACCAGACCATCAACTCCAATAGAAAACTATGGAGAAAATCACAGAATAGCTGGACTTATTCACAGTGGTGTTTTTGAGCAAACAACTAACTACAACGCTATCAACGAGTTTAACTACGTCACAAACAATTTTAAAGATTTAGATGATGCATACGGTTCTGTTCAATTTTTACACTCTAGAAATACTGATTTGTTAGTCTTCCAAGAAGACAAAACACACAGAGTGTTAATTGAAAAAGATATACTCTACAATGCTGATGGCTCTGGTAACATAAGACAAATAGAGAATTTTTTCGGAGAGAATGAAGTTCCCTATACAGGTAATTTTGGTATTAGCACATCTCCTGAAAGTTTTGCAGAATATGGTCACATGATATACCACACAGATGAAAAGAGAAATGCTGTGCTTAGATTGTCCCTAGATGGATATACAAAGATATCTAATTATGGTATGAAAGATTATTTCAGAGATTATTTTTCAACCAACAGGCAAGCAAAAAAAATAGGCAGGTTTGATGAATTTTTCGATCAATATGTATTGTTTTTAGGTGATGGTATAGCACCAACTGAATATATTGCTACTTGTGATAACATTTTAACAAGAACAGTGGGAGCAGAAGTTTTTAACTATAAATTCAAGATAAACAACAAAGAGGGAGATATAACCCTTAGAGTTACATCAGATGCTCCTATAACGGTTTCTGGAAAATTCGCATTTAATACTTATGAGCAAACTTTTCCAGCAGGTACCAACAATTTAACTTTTTTAAGAGGGGATTTAATTAACGATGAAGTAGATGTTACAATAACAACAACAGAAATTACAACATATTCAGTTAAACACATTTGTCCAGTTGGTTATCCAGTAATTATTAAATTTGTTATACTCTCAGATAGTTCTGATGAAAATCAAGTTTTGCTAACAAAAATGAAGGTTAATGATGGTAACTATTATGAGGAATATGCAACACTAGGTTCTGGAAATGGAGTTAAAAAATTTAAGGTAGAAACAGGTGTTTCAGGAGATACGAAGTTTCCCAGAAGTGGAGATACAGTAACATTTGAATTTGCTAAAAATGAAAACACCACTGCTGATTTTAATGTTATCGAGAAAGGTAACAAAATTGGTTATTTGGTAAGTATGTTTGATTATGATGAAGCTAGTATGCCTCCTAATGGAGCTATTTATAATTCTAATCTTGTAACTATCAACGAAGGAACTCAACAAGAAATTAGAAGAATTACTTTTACAGCATTGGGGTTAGGTATTCAAAAATATATTTATTTAATTGTTAATTTAAGAGATATAATTATTAATGCTGTAGATGATGTAGTAACAGTGTTAAGGGGAGTAGAATCACGGATTAATATATTAGGTAATGATGTACCCACAGGAGTTTATAGTGTAGAAATAGTTACGCCTCCAGTTAACGGTACAGCTTCAGTGTCTGGTACCAACAATATAATTTATACACATGATGGTGGGGTAAGTAATTCTGATACTATTGTATACAGGTTAATAAATGAAGATGTTGAGGATACAGCAACTGTTAACGTAACTATACAAGACCCTTCTTCTAATTTCTTGTTGTCCCCTACATATTCAAATAGTTTAGATGGTGGATGTATGTTAACAGCTTCGGTGACTAAATACCACAACGGTACTGGTTTAATCCCTCTTGTTGGTGATTTTGTGTATGATGATATAGGATTATCAAGTCCTTTAAATGGAAACAACAAATATTTTAAATCAGATAACAATATTATATTGTTGATTTCTTCTATAGGGGAAGTTGTTTCTACACATGCATGTACTGGTGGAAGTGAGAATAACCCTATAGAACATTTTGTATCAAGTGGTGGAGAAGTTGATGGAACAACATCATGTGCAATAACTTCTCTTGATTTTGAACCTAAATGGACAAATGATGAGGCAACTATAGGTACTAACACTATTTTATATGACAACATTTCATTAACAACCCCTTTTGATGGAGGTAACGAGTGGTACTTGTTGACAACAAATAAAAGTGTACAAATAGCATCAAATGGTAAAGTAATAGACCTTTACCTTTGTGAATTTTAAATTTCAACGAAATACATTGAAATATGGCAACAACAATTACATACGATGAATCAGTAAAGGGGTGGACATCTTTCCATTCTTTTTTACCTGAAGATATGTTCAGCCTTAATGGAAATTTCTTTTCTTTTAAGGGAGGACAAATTTATCAGCACAACAGCAATGTGGTAAACAGAAACAATTTTTATGGAGTGGATTACCCTTCTAAGTTATCTTTTATTATGAACGAAGCTCCATCAGAAGTAAAAGAGTTGAAAGCTTTAAAATTAGAAGGAAATGTTTCATGGACAGCTTTAATAAGGGCATATCTATCTGATACAGATGATTATATAGAATCCTCAATTGATGCTGTAGAATTTGAAAAGAGAGAAGGTATGTGGTATGCACACACCAGAAAAAATGAAGATTCTGTATCTACAGACCCTAAAAGTTCTTATGGAATAGGTAGAGTAACCAGCATAAACGGTTTAGATATAACTATAAATGGAGGTAACAAAGCGTTGTGTGTTGGAGATGAAATAGTTAAAGATGATTTAACTGTTGTGGGTACAATCCAAAATATTGATAGCACAACAGGGATTATAACCTTATCTTCAGTTACGGGACTCGTTAACAATGATTTTATATTTGGTAGAAAAAACTCTAGAATTGAAGGATTAAATTTAAGAGGTTATTCAACAAGGATTGATTTGGAGAACAGTGATGTAACCAAAGTAGAGCTTTTTGCTGTGAACACGGAGGTTATAAAAAGTTATACGTAATAAATTTTAAAAGAGGGAAACCGCATACTCCCCTTATTTACAAGCTTATCTCGCGACCTTACACTTATAAATAGCCAATTGGATTTTATTCTCGTGCGGTATCTTTTTAAGTCTGCCGACCTAAAAGAGTTGCCTAAAATCTTTTAAATTTTATTTTTAATATTTCTTCTATTTTATTAATACAATCATGACAAAAATTAGCACTAACCTGATTACAAAATTTATTTGAAGCCCTTTTATTTGTTACTGTTCCATTGTAAAAATTATTTTTACAGGTACGACATCCGCCTGCGTTACCTTGAGCAGCCCAACTATCCCAAGCAGCCATGCTCCATTTATTATTCTTATAATATTTCACATCATTTAGAAACTTATTTCTTGAAATATATTTTTCAATATTTTTATTAATAGTACTATCTGCATAATTTTTCATCATAATATTAATTTGTCACAAATATAAGGAATAATTGTGACAAAAACAAGTACATTCCTATTTTTCTTATCTTTGTAACAATTAAAACAACATAAATGGTAGCAGCATTAGGATTACTAGGAGGTGCCCTTGGATTATCTAAATTCCTTGGTGGAGGAAAAATGAGAAGGGAAGCCCAAAAAAATATAGATAACTTTCGTTGGAAAGAATTAAACAACGTAGGAGAAGATTTATCAGTAAGCACATTGGGAGCTGACTTACAAAGAGAAGAAGCATCTAGAGCGTTGGCTACTTCAGTAGATGCTATACAAGCAGGAGGTGTAAGAGCTTTTGGTGCTTTAGGTAGAGTAAACGCTCAAAATCAAAATTTAAACAGACGTATAGGAGCTGACTTAGACCAACAACAAAGACAAAACGATTTATTTAGAGCACAAGATGAAGCTAGGATTCGTTCTATGGAAGAAAGGAGACAAGCCAATGAATTATCTGGATATGGTAAAATGTTAGATGTTGGTAGAGCACAAGAGCAACAAGGACTTTCTAATATATTTTCGGGGGTGGCTTCTGCCTTTACATTAGGTATGGGAACTGGTAAAGCTGGTGTAAAACCTACTGTTGGAGCAACACAATCTACACCAATCACAGGTTTTACAGGAACAAATTCAGGATTCGGTCAATACCCTATTTTTGAAGATATAAAATTTTAATTAATGGGAAACGGAGCAGCATACAATCAGTTAAATAGAACTCCTGATACATTAGGACAAGATATCAAATATTTTGATTCTTCTATTAAAGCTAGACAAAGAGAAGATAGAGATAGAACCGAAAGAGAAGGTGTAAGAGCTGATAGAGAGAAAAAAGAGTGGCAAAAGAAGTGGGGACTTAATATTGATGATTTTCAAAATCAACACACTGGTTTTAACAGTTATGATGATGTAGCTAGAGATTTTTCTAATCATGCTATTTCTAAGTATGTGGATTTACAAAGAAAGGCTATGAACACTTCTGGTGTTGAGAGGAGACAATTAGAAACAGAAATGTCTAAAGTAAAAAATTCCTTCGCTCAATTTAAATCTGCTCAAGGGACGTATGCTACATTAAATGAGGACTACATGAAAAGGGTAGCCAAAGGAGAAGTTTCTGGAGTGGATTCTGAGAGATGGGAAAGTTTGATGCAAGCATCATTAATAGATTTTAATGTGGCTGGAAGGTTAGATGAAAACAACAACCTTGTATATGTTTCTAGAGTAAAGGGAGATGACGGTAAATTGACTTCTCAAGTTATTCCTAATATAGATTTAGTTAACGGTAACATGACTCCATATTCTAAACAAAATATTGATGGGAAAGAAGGTATTGTTAACAACATAATTACTAAATTAGGTAAAAATCCTGTAGATAAGAGAACAGGTTCTATTATAAAAACATCACAAACGTTTGATGATATCAGACAAAAAGCTACCAAAGATCATATTGATTCTTTGGTACAATCTGATGAGGTTTTAGCTGATTTAGCTTTTCAATTTGGTTTTAACGATGATAAAAAAAGAACAGGTTTTTCACAAGATACCGTTAAACAGGTAAAAGATAAATTATTTGGTTTGGTAAAAGCTGGGTATGATACCAAAGATGAAATTACAATAAATACTTCTTTGGCTAGATTAGCTTTAGATAGACAAAAAAAAGCTAGACAGGCTGCTAAAAGTGATGAGAGTGGCACAGGAGATATAAATCCTATGACTGATGTTCAGGGAAATATCTTACAATCTAAAGAGTTGGATTTATTTAAAACAGGAGATAATATAGGTGTTTTATCTAAAGAACCTAATAAAGTTGTTACAGGATTTACACTAAACAAGGAATTTGACCACAACGGAACCAAAATAAAAGAGGTGTATTTAGATGACGATGGTAAACTCATTTTTGTAGGTAGAAAAAAAGTTAAAGGGGGAGAAAACAAACTTACAGGTGAAGTAACTCCAGAAGAATTTAAGGATATGCAACTAGGAGCAGGAGATACTACAGATGAAAATGTTATAGCCTCTAAAATCACAAACCCTGTAACAAAAGCCAAATTCAGAAACAAGAAAGAACTTGTAGATTATTTGAAAAGCAAAACAGGTCAATCCACAGGTATGTCAGATGCTGATTATCAAGAATTTTTAAGACAAAACGGACTTAATTAATGGATAAAGAATTAAAAGCTCTGTTAGATCAAGCAAGGTCTGGTGGAGCTACGCAACAACAATTGCAAGGAATAGTTGACAGTTATAAGTCAAAAAAAGTAACAGAAGTGGAGAGTACGGAGTCCGACTCCATTTCGGTAGATGGACAATCTTCCTCGGACTCACAACAAGAAGGGGTAATTATTTTATCGGATGCAGAGTTAAAAGAACCTAAAACTCTATCTGAAAAGTTAGATGCTGGTTTGATTGATACTTCTTTCGATAAAGAAACTGTTGATTTATACAACAACTATTTACAAAATACTAAGGTAGAACAATCTGAGGTGGAAGAACTAGCTAAAACAAAAGCTGGAACTAAATCTACAGTAAACCTATGGAGCTATTTAAAATCTAATGCCAGAAAACATTTTAAAGGAGGTAAATTTGTTCCCACACCTTTCATCATCCAAAAACAAGAGATAAGGGATAATTTAGAAGAAAAAAGAAGAACTGATTTTATATCACAACTTCCTGAAAAATCTAAAAACAAACTACAAGAATATATATCTGTACAAAATAATAAGATATCAGGAGAAAATTTAAACTTAATATCTGAAAATTTTTTCATAGAAGAAAAAATGAATGAAATAATATCTTCTAGTGTACAATTTGATAAAGAAGCTAAAGAATCAGTAAAGGTAGGAACTCCTTTAACAGAGAAATTCATAGAAGAATGGCAAGGACTAGAACCACAAATGCAAAATTTAAAAGAAGAATATGATAAAAATTTTGCAAGTATAGAGAAAAATGATAGTGATTTAGGTTCTTTCAATGAAGAACTTGATTTATTAAAAAGAAACTACGGTAAGTGGGATAATTTTAGCGAGAAGTTAGACCTTACAGCAGAGGATATGTTTCTAAATGTTGAAGAATTTGTTTTTGATAGCGTTGATATGATGGCTAAAGCTAGAAGAAGTGGAGATACAGGGATTCCTATGTCTGAACTAAAGAAAACTCCTACTTTTGGTAAGCTAACCAAATCAAGACAAGGTTATAGAGATAGAGCCAGAGATGCTATAAAAACACAAAGAGAACTGTTAAGACCCTCTATGTCTGTATCAGATATAAATAGTGTATCAGATTTTGGTCATTGGGCTACAGAACAGTTAGCTACACAGTTACCAAACTTGGTTGTGTTGGGAACTACTGGAGGAGCTGCTGGTTTAAGTTTGTTGGGAGCATCTGCTGCTGGGGGACAAGCTTCTGAATTAAAGGGAGATAAACCAGAGATGTCTGATGAAGCTATTTATATTTCTTCTGTTGTTGATGGTCTAGCTGAAGCTGGAGGAGAATATTTTACAAGAGGTATCTTATCTAAAGGTTTTAGAGCAATGAAATCTGCTCCAAAAGGAGGTATTAAACAGGGTATAAAAAGCTTCTTAGGAGATGCTGGCACAGAAGGAGGTTCTGAAGGACTTACACAGCTCTTACAAAATGCTAACGATATCTACATTGCAGGAAAAGAAAATGTAGAGCTTACTGATGGGTTAATAGATGCTATGGCTTCTGGTGCTTTTATAGGTGGTGGTATTAACGCCATGTCTAAAGCTCCTGCTATTACAAATCAAGCTATCAAACCTTTTAGAACATTAAGACAAAACAAGTTGTTAAAAGATAACAACGCCAAAATTATTAGACTTACGGCTGAGTTAGATAAAGATTTAGAAGTTCCAGTTAGAAAACAAGTTGAAAAAGAACTTAAAAAAACAGTAAGAGAGAACAAAAAAATTACAGAAAAAGTAATTGAAAAGATTGAAGAGAAATCACCTGAACAGTTAAAAAAGATAGTTGAGAAAGATAAACAAATCAAGAAAGAAGGAGAAAAGATTAAAGATATACAAAAATCTACTCTTGATGAAGCTACTAAAAAACACCTTGTTGAAGGTATAAACGAGAACATAGAAAAATTAATTTCTCAGAAAGAAGAGTTGGTTGAGGAGAAAGGTGTGAAGGAAGAGGTTTTCTATACAGGTAGAAAAAATAAAATAACAGATTTTTCAAAAACCAAAGGTAAAAATATATTCTTTAGTAAAAATAGGGATATAGCCGAATGGTATGGAGGAGATTTAAAGAATGTAACTGAAGCAAATTTTGATACATCTAATTTTTTAGATTTAACAACACAAGAAAAAAAAGCTCAGTTTGTAAAAGATAATTTTACTACAAAAGATATAGATAAACTTTTTCCTAGTATTAAGGGAAGAGAACTATTTGACGTAGAAAAAAAGACACAAAAAAAATTAAAAGATATACAAAAAGAAAGATTTTCTGGAGATGGTGATTTACAAAATATGCTTCTTGATAAAATCAGAGAAAAAGGATTTGATGGAGTTTCTTTAGCAGATGCTTTTCATGGTAAAAAAGACACTAGTTACATAGTATTTAATAAAAATATAATACAACCAATAAAAGAACAAAAAGACGGTTTCAAACAAGCTGCCGAAAAGGTACGTTCTTTAAAATTTAATTCTTCTGTAGCAGATTCAATGTCTAAACTTAGTTCTGATCCTACAGGTCTGTTTAAATTTGCTTGGGATAGTACTATGGAAACTGTTGCCACAACCATAGAAGCTACTGGTAATGTAGCTGAAGCTGTAGAAAAAGGAGTAAAGCATCTCAAACAAACTGATTGGTATAAACAATTAACAATTAATGGTAAAAAAGCATCTGAAGAGATGTTTAGAAGAGGTGTATTCAATGAATATAATAGTACACAAGATTCTAAAGGGACTAAATCTGAATTAAAAAAGATGATTTCTGGAGTACCTGTGTTATCATATATTGATGATAGAGTGTTCTCTCAAATTATGGATAAAGTTGAAAAAGCTGTAGCCAAAAAGGTAGCTAAAGGAAATGTATCTAGAAACTCAATAGTTAGAAACGCTTCTCAAATAGCTACATCTTTCTTTAATGGATTACCAAGAACAAAAAAAGAATTAGATGCCAAAAGGTCTTTATCTGGTAAGCAAGAATTATTTTTCTTACAAGGTCAAAAACTTACTATGCAACTCCAACAATTAATTAATTATGATAGTGAAGCTGCTACAAATGTACACAAAGTTTTAGACCCTGATATTTATGAAGAATCAGAAAGAATTACTTATGATGATTTAGCAGATAATGAAAAAGAGTTACATAATTTTTTAAGAAATATAAATGACAAGACTCATGAGCTTAATAAAAAGTTAGGTTTTATTACCGAAGATACTTATAACAAATACAAAAATAATTATATAGGTAGAGGTTACGATATGTTTGAAGATTTAGCTGATACAACAGAAATTGATTTATTAAGTAATAAGATTGATTCTGATATATACAGAAACAGAAAAGAATTAAATCAATGGAAAATTGACCATAAGATTACAGACCCTATTTACTTATCTATTAATAGGATGGTTCGTACACAACGTAATGTCGCTATAATGGAGTATGCTAATTCTGTTTCTGATAATCATGCCATAGATGAACCTCAGAATGGCTACACACTCCTATCTGGTAAAGCTTATGGTTCATTGGATGGTAAATATGTACCCAATTATATAGCTGAGGATTTTAAAGGATATTTTTTCTCTTTAAAACATTTTGACAAACTATATGATTTTGTTAGATGGTATGATAAAGTACTTCCAAGACAATTTCTTAAAAAATGGCATACGGTTTATAATCCTATTGTTCAAGTAGGTAATTTTATGTCTAATCATGCTTTTGCTTTTGCTGCTGGTATAAATGCATACCAACTATGGAAAAATTTACCTGCTGCCAACAAATCTTTAAATTCTCAAGATGCAGATTATCAGATGTTGTTACAAAATGGGATTATAGGCTCCAATGTTCTTACTCCAGATTTAATGTTAAATAAAGAAGAACAAAATTCTTTAAAATTAAATAGAAACTCTCCTATAATTAAATTTATAAAAAAAGCTGATGATTTTGCTAAAGATATGTATGCCAAATCAGATGATAGAATGAAAATGTCTGCCTATAAATCTTTAAAAGAGGTTGGTTATACAGAAGCTGAAGCTTTAGAAAGAGTATTTCAAGGATTTCAGAATTATTCTACTGTTGGTAAAATATGGGACTTTGCAGCTAAAACTCCTATATGGGGTAATGCATACATAAAATTCCAAGCTGATTTATTAAGAATTATTAAAAATGCTACAACTAGAAGACCTTTGTCTACAGCAACTTTCTTATATTCACTACATTTAGGTTCTCAATTACTATCTAGAGCAGCAGGAGAATCTGAAGAAGAAAAAGATATTAGAGAAGCTAGACCGTTTATACCAAAGGTTCCCTTTACAGATATACCATTAGTAGGGAAGGTAGGAAATAAAGAAGTTAACTTGGCTAGATACATTTCTCCATTCTACGAATACGATATTCCGAACAAATCATGGATAGAAAAAGCTACCAACTTTTTACCTGCTCAGATAAATGAAATAGATGCTTCTGAGCTTGGTCAAACAGAATGGCAAATAGATACTCCTGACGTATTATTAGGGGCTGTATGGGCTGCTTTTATGAACAACAAGGATTTTAGACAAAAATCTATTACAGACCCTTATGCAACGAGATACAAAGAATCTGGTAGTACAGAATTGGAGAAGCTTACTAATCAAATAGAATACGTAGTTAGGTCTGTAGTTCCTTTAGCTTCATCTGCACATGATTTTTATTTAACTTCACAATTTGGAGAAGATTATTTTGGTAGAAACAAAAGTCCTCTAGATTTAGCTATATCTAAAATTGTTAAAATTCAAACTTTTGATGATAAATCTTTAAAGAAAACTATTGTTTCTTCTCTAAAAACTATTCAATATAATCAAAAAATAATTAACAATAAGATTAAAAGTATTAGAGGTAAATATAGAAAACAATATCAAGAACTTAACAAAGCTTTAAAAGAAGGTAAGATTACCTCTACTCAGATGAATAACAAGTTAGAGAGAGCTGAAGAAAATATGATTAAAAGAATTAATATCCAGATGAATAAACTTGTTAAGGAACAATCTGATTTAAATAGTTTGGTTGTTAAGATAAATAAATTACCTACTGATAAGAGACCTTTTTAGAGACCATTATTTGAATTGAACAAACGTTAAAATAGTTTTGCAGACTATCCCCTGTACCAACATTGGGTAAATGGTCTTGTTGTTTATCATATAAAAAAGCTCCCCCCGAAGGAGAGCCAAAACATCAAAATTATGAAAAATACAATTATCTTTAAAAATAATTCTATAATACAAATATACAAAAAATATATTAGACTACAAAATTTATTTATTTAAAACATACCAATGTTTTTCAAGTAGTAAACCTACTCCTATTCTTCCAGACTGTCCTTTTCATGCTACCAGACAATCTGTTCTTTAATCTGTTTTTGTTATAATTCTCATTTACTTGTTTTACTATTGACATAATTTTTAATTTTACTTATTTAAAAGTGTTATCCCTAACAGCTCTCCTTATCTTAAGAACTAAGATTTAGTGGGTTTTTCGGGGTTTCTGGTTTGGATAACTACGATTACTGTAAACCCTTGTTCATCGTTAGATTAAAAAACCCTCCTGTTTTACGAGAAGGGAAAATTCATACTTGTGTACGTTTATTTACTTCTCTCCCGTGATATCATCTTTAATGTTATCAATGGTATCACCTATCTTGTCAGCAGCTTTTTGATTGTTCCTTACGACAAAAAACGTTAAAATTGCTCCAACTACTGCTCCTATTACAAATGTTAAAATCATGTTTATTTCTTATTGTTATGCAAATATACGAAAAATATTTTAATGTACAAAATTTAAACACACAATTTATCATAATGTACAGTGATTGTATCCATTTTGTGCTCATAAAAGTCCTCAAAGTCTTCAAAACCTTGGTCATCTTTGTTCCAATATCTGTACAAAGTATCTCTTAACTTTTTAGCTTTTGATTGTTGGGTTGTTCTGCTCATGTTTTCTTTCCGTAAGTTGTTATTCTTACAGGAGTACACTCAAAGAAAACCCAATCTCCACCAATATCATCCCAGCTCATACTTTCAGAGAACATATCTGTAGCTCCATTCACTCCTATAAATCTATCACCAACTTGATATACAT
Organism: Phascolosoma agassizii; assembly: GCA_035593235.1. Classification (NCBI taxonomy): domain Eukaryota; kingdom Metazoa; phylum Annelida; class Sipuncula; order Phascolosomatiformes; family Phascolosomatidae; genus Phascolosoma; species Phascolosoma agassizii. The sequence continues at coordinate 16,036 of JAVJHY010625369.1, read as the reverse complement.
CTGTTGATCTTTCATACCATCTATGTTTATCAACATCTAAATCAGAATCTACTAATTTAGGTTTATTTTCTTCCCAAATTTTATATTCCTCTTCTGTTAAATCTTCTTGAAATTCCCCCGAACTTTGTGAAACTTCTTTTCCTATAAACAACTTAAAAAATTCTTCCATATTATATAATTTTATTTAATTTCAAAAAAACCTTATAACAAGCTGATATCTCTTCAGCTACTTTCTGAATATCTTCTTTTACAGCTTCTATCTTCTCTATACTAATCTCTCTTTCTACCAACTCTAATTCCCCATTTAATGATAGTGGTTCACCTTTAAAAGCGTTGCCCTTTCTACCAATCAAAACTACATGAACAGTTTCTGGTATGTGACCAAATTCTTGATGTAAAGCAGCAGAATAAATTTCTAGTTGGTTATATTCCTCTGAAGAATAATAATCTATTTTTTTTGGAATATCACATGTCTTGTAATCTAAAAATCTTTTAACACCTTTAGTTTTGAGAGGTTTGGTGTTGCTATCTAAGTAACACATCACATAATACTCTCCCATATTAAGTTCTAATTTTTTCTCAAATTCATCATATCTGGGAATATTTTTTAGAAATCTTGTTTCATCTCTGTTAAATTCAGAAAAGTCTTTCTTCTCTAAAGCTTCTCCCACTTTAGTTCCAAAGGCTGCGTAGGCTCCAGCATCAACCTTTTCTCCAAAAAAATATTGCCTAATATATTTCCTTTTGGTGTTCTCCTCTTCCCATTTATTTATCTGACTATGGGAAATATATTGTCTTCCTTTTTCGTCTTTTTTTGGTAATTTCATTTATTATTTATTTTAATTGTTCTATTTCATGCTTTCCAACACCTATTACCCCCTCTTTATCCTTTATTTTGACATAAAATGTTTCATCATAAACTCCAGCAATATATTTTTGGTATTTCTCGACAACACCTTCTTTAATTGAGTATCTTAGAAGTCCTTTCGATTTGTCGTATGTTGTATTCTCAATAAAAACTTTTACTTTATCACCTATTTCATAAGTATTAGAATCATAATTAACTTTCATTATTTCATTCCACTCATTTTTATTATCGCACAGTTTTTGAAGTCTTGTTTTTTCATTTAAAGAATTTAATCTTCTATTCAAGATGAAATCTTGGTCAGATGCTCCAATTACGTATGCTGTTACAACATCACCTTTATAGGTTTTTGGGTCTATATTCATTTTCTTTACATAATTTTCAGCCCTATTATCAATATCATTTTCAAGTTCTTCTAAACTATCATAATAATTAATCCCCATCTCACCTTTACAATCATTCATATAACACGCTTGGTCGTAGTCTTCAATTAAAATACCTTTCTTTCCACTTTGACACATATTACAAGCACATTTTAAATCACATCTATAAACGGTTTTACCTATCCTGTCTGTAAACCATTTTCTTTGTTCTAAATACTTTTTTTCTAAATTCATATCATCATTTATCATCCCACCAACTCTTTAAGTTCTTTCACATCTTTTTTCTTTATAGCGGTCTGCTTACCAGAAGCCGTAGAAACCATAGCGTTGATAACCACAAAAGCTTTATCTTTTTCTTTTTGAGAAAGGGTTTTTAGTATGGTAACTAAATCTTTTTTTATTTCTTCGTTGTAAGCTCCTCCTTCAAATAGGGATTCTAGGAGGGGTTTTTTGGTTTGTTTGGGTTTAGTATCAGCAAGTTCTAAAGGTTCTTCTAACCTCATCTTTTTAAAGATGTTGATGGTAGTTATCACATCCTTTCTACAGTATTCAGATATTCTTTTAAGACCACCTTCATAATATACTCTACCTACATCAGCACCAGAAATATCATCTTTAGGAGATGGTAATCCAAAGGCTGTTGCTATATTAAGCAGTGACCCCCTGTTAAATGAAGTCCCTTTCCAAATTACAGATAAATCTATTTCTGTTTTTTCCCAAGGTTTCAATTCTGCTGTATCTAGTTTAAAATTTGGGTGAATACCGTTGATAAGCATTCTCTTTAACACAAAGCCAGAATCAAAGCCAATGTTGGCGAAACCTACCAATCTATCTCGAGCACTTTTTTCTAAAACCTCGTTAAATTTATCAAGTATATCAGATTCCTTTTCATCATCAAAAGTTGCTAAATAAATTTTACCTTTCTGAATTTTACCTACAACAATAGATATTATCTTAGCAAATTCTGGATATAATCCTGCTCCTTTAAAATAAGAATTTACAATCTCATCATTTGACATCGTACCCTCTTTGTTTACTTTATACTCCCAACTATCAAATAGTTGAGTATCTAGTTCTAATTTTTGCACTACTGGTGCAGTTTCGATATCGAAGAATAAAAGTTTTTCTTCGTTTAATTCTTTTAAAATTTTCATTTTGTTTCTATTCCTTTATATTTAATTTTACTTCCATCATCTCTGAGAATATGAAAAAATGTGGTATCACTAACAACATCTCCTGTCATCCAAATTTTTTTAATATTTAAATAAGAATTACTACTCTTATCTACATATATTTCTAACAATTCTTCTATTCTCTCAATAGGTACATTGCCCACATTCGCCAACAACTTGTCATAAGCTGTTTTAGTTCTTAAATCGTTGTAAGGATATTCAAATCCTTCACAGTTACATATTTTTTCGTTCATGTTATCTGTCTTTTAAAGTAATAACTTACTGTTTGTTTAACTAATATTACATCTACTAACTCCCATCCTAAATTTCCAAAAAAATTCAATTGTTTTTCTTTAGTAGGGGGATTTATTAAATTTCTATTTTCTATTTTATACTCCCATTTCATAACTTCATCTTAAAGTCCAAATAGTTCATATATTGTTTATTAGGTATCTTATATTGTACCTTATCTTTGTTACACTGCATAATTATCTGAACGGTGCCAGCAGCAGTTACGGTTCTTTTATATAACTTCACATTAGAAGTTCCACAATTGGGACAACTATACTTCTCTTCTCCATGTAACACACCAAAATGTACTTTGTGACCAAAATATTTTCTTAATCTCATATACAATTCTTCTGTAGCTGCTATATCACCAATATTATAATCAATCATCTTTTGAAGATATTCTTTTTGTTCAGCCTTATCTCCTTCCTGTATCATCTGCCACATTATTCTACCCTCATGCCCCTGTTTATGAACAACATTAGAATATTTAGCCATATAAGCCATAGAATAGCTAGGTACTCTGAAAACTCTCTTCTCTTCTTTCATGATATCAAAAGATTTAACAAAGGTATTAACCTCTAAATCGTATTTCATAGCTCTAGCATTAATCCATCTGTTATCAAAGTTATTGTTATTATATCCAATAACCATATCAGCCTTGTTATATTCTTTCAAAAAACCTTCCATTAACTTCTTATCACAATGATTTTTATCCCAAGTTAGGTAATATACTTCACTATCACCAAGCCATTTCCAAGAGACAGTAATAACTTTTGGTTCATCTGTTAATTGATTGTGAGCTACATATTGTTTACCTGTCCAAAATACTAAGGCTGGCACCAAAGACGTTTCTAAATCGTAAACAAGAATTTTAGAAGGGTTAATAATATTTTTCTTCATAACTCCAACTCCCAACCTCTTAGCCCACTTCCTGATAGTCCTCGTATGAACCTTAAACTGTCCAGCCAAAACCTTTTGAGCTTCTGCTCTAGAATCACTGACTTTGTAAACATCTTTAATTCTCTGAATACTTTCTTTTTTTAAATCTTTAAACTTCATTCTTGTTGATTAAATTAGACTTCAGAACTCTAAGCGTGTTAATAGCTTTCTCTACTATCTTTAATGTATCTGGATCACCATCCATTAACGCTTCGTATATATCATCAGAGTTCTCATTTATTTCTGACATTGTTGTGTTTATAAATTTTATTTTTTTCAAACTCTCAAATCCTTTTTAGTTACTTTTCCACTTTTATTAAATCGGTGGATAACCCACCCTTTTCTATCATACCAAGTCATGCACCACACCTTTACAGATTTGCTCACAAACTTTCTGGCAAACTTTTTGTAATTGGTTTGGGTTGCTGGTTTGTTAGTCTTCACCTGAATTAAAACTATTTTATCCTCAGATAATGCCACCAAATCAAATCCATCAAATCTAGATTTTTGCTCATGTTCACATTCTGTCTTCCAACAGATTACACACACTCCAGCAAATAAATCTCTTGAAGCTCTGAATTTACCTCCGAGTTCTACTTCATCTACTAAGTATTTATTTTTTAGAAGGTACTCTTTAGCTTTTGTTATTGTCCTTCTCCCTTTTTGTTTGGTGCTCAAAATTTTACCTGTTCAGGAGTATCTTTTTCTAAAGAGGGTCTTCTAAAACCACTAAAACTTTTCTCTACACTTTTATGAGATTTATTTTCAAAATTAAATATATCGGATAGAGCCACTTTTTCGTATGATTTCATCTCTATTTTGTTCTCTTCACACAACGCTTTTACTTTATCTTCTTGTAAATAATCAAATTTATACTCATCAATTAATCTACCACTTCTGAGTAAAGTCTTATCAATTTTTCCTATGTTGGTATTAAAAGTACATATAATCTGAATACCAACCACATCAGAAAGTATCCCATCTGTCAAATTCAAGATAGTAGATACCACGTTGTTACCACCTGTTGCTTCTCTATCTTGAATATAATTTTCACAATCTTCTATAACCAACACAGATTTATCGTTATCTAATAATTCCCCTAAAAAAGAGGGGTCATCCAAATATCCTACCATACCAACAGGAATAAAAATAAATTGCTTATCTACTTTAGAGGTTAAATGTTTTATAAAATTAGTTTTTCCTGTTCCAGCTATTCCGTGTAGCATTACTACTCCTTTGTCTGTATTAGATAAAGATTCTGTAATATGTTCATAAACAGGTTTAAAATCATCGTTATACATTGTATTTACATCAATAGGTAGGGGGTTAATACTAACATTTTTAAATACAAAACCTTGCATAGTTTTTAATACAATAGAGATAGAAGCTTTAGTTTTTTCTACTTTATCAAGACATTTATTAACAACATCCAATATTTTTTGAGAAGCTTCCTTGTAATATATTGCCCTTAAACAAGTTCTTTTTTTGACAGAATGAAAAACTAAAAACACATCTAATCCTTTGTGTTTATACACTTTATCAGTACGACTAAATTTATCATCTACTTCACTAATTTTTTGTAAATTCTCAATCCTTATAAAACTCTTTTTTAATTCTTTATTATTTACAGTATAATCATCATCTGACCAATAAATATTATAACCCAACATTGAAAATATACTATGTGAATCATTATCTTTATTAATTTTTACTGGTTCTCCATGACTCCTCAAAATAAAACCACTCTTATCAAATTTTAATTCCATAATTTTAACTCAACTTTAATATATCATTATACTTCTGTCTAATCTCTGGTAAACTCAACACTGGTTCATCTGGGATGTCCCAAAGGTGCACAAGTTCGTGTATCACACCAGTATCAGATAAAACCACTTCTGCTGTTAAACCCTTTAAGTATGCTATAATACAAGCCAAATGTGTAACTGCTGATAAGTTTTCCATAAACTCTCCATCAGACATTGCACAAAATTTTTCGTGTTGTTCTTTTAAATCTTTATAATTTAAAACAAATTGTTTTTCTTCTACTAGGTATGTTATCATTTTTTAATGTATAATTGTGTGTTATTTAAATCACCTCCTGTTTGATATTTAGAAAACTTTTCTTCAAATTTATCTATTAAATCCTCTTCCTTATCATCACAAGCATTTATAGACTCTATTATTTTCTCCTCTAGCTCACTAAATTCTTTAAACTCTCCCTCTGGTACTATATACCAATGACTTGATTCATCTTGTGTTGCTATTACTTTTATAAATTCTTCTTTCATTTCTAATGGATTTGTGAGTAATCGGTGCCAAATTGTACATCTACATCCAATTCTCGGTTTAACTTTAATTTATTGTTTGTCATTTTAATAGCCTTAAATAGTATTTCTTTTACTCTTTCTTCCTCTCCCCTTAAAACTTTAATTACAACCTCATCGTGATACTGAAACATTAATTTCAACCCTAACTGTCTCATATAACCTATCCACACATCAAATGCATATACTCCAGTACCTTGATTTAAGGTTGAAAATCTATCTTTATCATGCCTAAGTGTATACCAGAACTTACTAACAGGATTATATAACCACTGTTGCCCATACACAGTTTTAGTTTTAACATTTGCAGATATTGCATCTATTGACCAGTTCTTACTTCTATAAGCATCAACTATTCCCTGTCCCTCTGCTACAGGTATATCCAAAGTTAACGCTAACTTTTTACCTCCAGCTCCATAAGTACAAGAATAGTTAGCTGTTTTGTAAAGGTGTCTAACTTTACTATAATCCTCTTTTTTATTTTTATGTGCTATAACTTGTTCAGTAGTCATTGCTCCTGCAAATACAGCAAGTGCACAATGGGGATCATACCCATCTGTACTCATTTCTTTAACATATTCAGGATCATGATCCCACATATAGTGAACTTTTGTTCTATCTTCTAATGAAGCCATATCAGAACCACACAACACATATCCTTCTTCACAAGTTAAAGAACCTCTCACCAATTCTCCATAAGGTTTATTAATGGAAGGTAAATTTACTAACACTGTATGTCTGAATCTTAGTGTATTAGTTAACCCCATAATTATAGAAGGTATGCTACCATCTTCCCTTACATTCTTAACAAAACCTTCTAACAATCCTATTCTGTGACTTAAAACACTCAACCCCTCTAAAGCTTCTATAGCTGGTTCCTCCTCAATTAAAACTTTAACAGAATCACATAATATTTTTTCCCCTCCTATATCTTTCCTAACTTGTGGAATGGCATCTACATATTTTTTACCTTCTTCAGTCACTTTGTTTACATAAGAAAATGTACGAGGTTTCCATCCTAATTGTGTTAGCCAAGATTTAACCTGTGCTGGAGAGTTTGGATTACATTCATTATAACCAGATATGTATTCTACTGGCTCAATCCGTGATAGTGATAAACTTCTCTCCTCTAAAAACCCTATCCATTTCTTCCCCATAGCTGATAAGGTTACCCCATCTTTTAAGTAAGGTTTACTTGGACATTTTTTAATTGAGATTATCGGAACTTTCGGCATTGCCGTTTTAAGTTCTTCTACTCGTTTCTCTTTCTCTTCTTTTAGGAACACTAAAGCATTATCACATTTCTCTCTATCAAGTAACCACGTATTTTCTTCTGCCTCTCGAGCACATTTCAATTTAAAAGTTAGATAAGTTACTAAAGCCCATAGAGCTTCCTCTGATTCATACACATGGCTGAGGTCTTTTAATTGCTTGTCAAGTAACTTATAATTAATCTTAACATCTTCTTCACATCGGTTGATATATTCTTCTATAGGTAATCCTTCCCAATCTTCTATCTCAGGTTTTGATACTCCAAAAGCTTCTCCCCAAAATGCTAAACCGTGTCTCGCTCTGGTTGGATAAAGATACCAAGATAAAGCTAATGTTTCTATTACTTTAGCTTTAATTTTAATATCTAGTATTCTCTCTACCACTGGAATATCAAATCGGATGATATTATGTCCAGCTAAGTATTCAGCTCCTAAAAAGAATTTACGCATTACATCATAATCTGTAGTGGTTTGTAGAACCCATTTACCATTAGATTTTACTGCTACTGTTAAGCAGTGTATCTTGGTAGGATTAAATCCATCACACTCTATGTCGAATACGTTTATTTTCATCGTCCTTTCTCTTCAGGATATAATTCTTTTGACAAATCAGATGTAAAATATTCTTTTGTATCTACATCAATAGCCGACAAGACACCAGACCATCCACATCCAGAATCCACATTACAAAGATTACCCAACCACATAGGTTTACCAATCTGCTGTGCTGTGTGACCAATATAAATTTCTTTAAATTGTTCTAAGGCTTTAAATTTTTTACCCTCAATAGTTTTAGGGTCTTTATAACTAAAATCTGTTTTATTTTTAGAAAAATTATAAAATGCTGAAGCTGCTCCATTAAATAATGATCTATCCCAATGACATTTCATAGCACCTATACCAGCATTAACTTTAGCTGTAGCCCCCATAACAAAATCTCCTAATAAATAATCCCAACCAGCATGAATAAATAATCTATTTTCATTATCTATATACCAATTATCTAATTTATTAAAAAAATCTTTATGAGATTGTTCTACTAAATATCCTGTTCTAACATAAGATTCTAAGGTAACTCTACCTCCTTGTTCAGACCATATTATAGGATTGTGTCCTGTATTTAACCATTCTTGGCACCATACATCATGATTACCTCTCAAAAATATATTATCTCCCTCTAAGTTAATCAAGTATTCTATAAGTTCAGCAGATTCACTCCATCCATCTACATAATCACCTAGAAAAATTAATTTATCTTTTTTAGGATTATAGTTACATCTTTCTAAAACTTGTTTTAAAGCTCTAAGTGAACCATGTAAGTCACCAATTGTTAAAGTTCTCATTTTTCTTTACTTTTAAAATAATAATACTTAACTTTAACCATTGCTCTGACCATACTAGACAGTTTACTCTCTTTCTTTGAAATAAGTTCAAATTCTTTTTCAACTTCTTCGTTGGTCATGGATGCTACAAATCTTGTGTTTGTTGGTTTACTTTTCATAATTTTAGTTTATCTAATATTACTCCCCCAACAAATGAAATCCAAGACATACCTAATGTACAGAAACTTGCTGTAACATAATTTTCTCCCTTGTCCACCACTATAAATATTGATACAATAAGCCAAGAAAAACAAGAAAAAAATAAAAATTTACTACCTGATTTACTCATAACTACTTCTTTTTTAAATCTTCTCCCTTAATGGGTTTATCACACTTACCACAAATTACCATGAAAGGGAGTTTGTTAAATTTCATTTTGTGTTCACAGTGAGGACACTTGTGTGTAAAACTTGAATATCCCTGTCTGTGTTTTATGTTTTCGTTTTTGTATGCCATTAGATGCTATTATCAATCTTCTCAATCATATACCTCAACTCACTCCTCTCAAACTTACCAATAATTTGACCTTTATAAGTCCTAATGTCCAACATGAACATATCTTCTCCTGTTTCATCTTGTTGGGTTAACCTTTCACAACTAATCTTAAAGTTCATGATAATTTATTTCTTTATATTTGTTAATTAATTTTCTGAAGTCTTGCTCTTCTTTTATGTCCACCACCTCTGTAATAAATTCAGATAAAAAACTTGTGAAGTTAAACTTTCTGTATAAAAGATTATCTGCTGTTCTTATGTTGTTTATGGCATACGAATTTTTCTCAATCATTCGATATTTTATACTCTGTATAGAGGTGCAAATGTTTGTGTGGTGAGTGTTATACAACTCTCCTAACTCTTCATGAGTCATCCCCGTATATTTCTTAACCAAAAAGTAAATGGCGTGCCTGTATGTGACCTTAGAACTGATTCTACTTTTTGTGAATATATCTTCTCTCTTTATGTTTGAGCAGATAAGAAGGGTATCCTCTATGAATTTTATTTTTTGGGGTTGAGTCATATTCGTTTTAAATACCTTAACGGGACTTCCTTATGCCAAAAACCTCCTTTATCTATATTCTGGACTAATGCTCTTGGTTCTTTATATACTTCTGATAAATCATAGTTAGATTTAATTGGATAATAAACTAATTGCCATCTATCAGACTTATCATCCATTAAATAAATATCTCCAATTTTATGATTTTCTAAATCCATCCCAACGTTTTTGAAATTATAGGTAACTCAACTTTCAAGATATCCTTTATAGCTCTAGCTACTTCCTGAGCTTCTTTTTGTGCGTGACCATCATCACGAAGTTTTATGAAATGTATCCATGATCTAACTGAACCTGTCATATAGATTCTAGTTTTTGTACACATTGGTAAAACCATTCTGGCTTGTTCACGGGCGACTGTACAATTTAACAACTTTTCGTACAACCATTTACTGTATTCTAGATGTGATTCCACTAATGTATAAACATTTGCAGTACCCCCGTTATGTTCCATATAAAGATTATCAAAAACCTCTTTAGAACTCTGCCTATTATCCTCCGCTTGTTTTCTCATTTCGACAGGTTCAAACATCCCCTCATCAGAAACTTTACTTACATCCTGATACCTCTGACTAAACTCTTGAAACGTAAAACTCCTGTGTCTCAACAATTGAATACCTATTGCTTTAGATGTCTCTATCTCCATAGTTATAAAACCATGTTCAAATGGACTAAAGTGCTTATTATCAAGCAGGTAGTTTAACAATTTCTCTGGTTTAGCAGACTTATCTTTCCTAGACGATGATACCCTAGCAATTTCTACTATTGTAGTTTCTATGTTGGGTGTTATGGATTTTAGATTTACTTTCATATTAAATCTTTTAATGTTTTAATTCTTTTATACCCTACGTCATATCTTTGATTATGAGGAGCATCCATTAGGAAACAGCAAATACCTGCGTTATTTAACTCTACAAAATTCTCATACCTATCATCTACGAAAATATCAATACCAGATTCCTTAGCTATATCCACTTTAGATTGTTCATGTCCTACAGTATAAATTTTAGCTTTAGGAAACCCGTTTTTCTTCAACCATTTTTTTGTTAGTTCTCCACTAACAGGTCTGGAAGTTATATAACAATGTGGTTCAAAAGGTAAATTTTCAGGTTTTATTTTTGCAGATAAGTTAAGCCAAAAGTCTTCGTTATTTTTTATTTCTTCAAAATTATCAAAAATGTAATGGTCGTTCCAAAAAACAGACCTATTTTCCATCTCTGGGAATTTAGTCATCATTCCTTTGACAAAATCACATAAGACTTCATCAATATCTAAACCTATTTTCACTTTATTCAAATACGAATGGGGTCTATCATCTCCTTGTGGGTACATTTTATAATAAGCTGTTAAAAAATGAGCGTTACAAGCAATGTGTGCTGCATGGAGTAATCCTGTTTCTTGGTCAAAATCTTCCCCTTTTTCTATAGCTACGAGATGTCTTTTTAAGGAAGCAATTACATTACTCCACGTCATACCTTTTTCCCAATTCCTATCTGAATATTTTTCAGCACCTACTGTCAGTACCTTAACCATTTGTTCATGTGACCAAGGATGTACTAAATCGTATCTATCTTTACCTTGGTTAAATCTAAGACCTTTATGTTTTCCTAAATTTCCTGTAGGAGAATCATCTAAAATAATATCCCATTTTTCTAGTTCGTTTATCATACCAAAACTTTATTAAATTTCTCTTGTAACATTTCTATAACATCACATCTATAATCAGCCTCATTATTTTTCATAGAGATATCCACATCATATCCTTGCCACGTAATAACCAAAGGATTCGATTTTAATGTCTCTGATCCCCCCGTTTTCCTATCTCTCACGTTATCAATGTTGATAACATTATCGTGAGTACCTTGCTCTCTGTTTCCTCCGAAAGTGTACGAAGCTTTGTTAAGCCACCAACCACCTTCAGAATATACTGATTCTGCTATACCCATCCCTTCACGTTGTTTTTTAATGGTTGTGTGAGAGGTGATAAACACCGTGCACACTCTTAAACTAAAATCAAGTATCTTTTTAGCTATCTCAGCACCATTTGAATATTCTACCTGTCCTCTATAACCAAACCCAGCCATAAACGAGTTGATAGGGTCTAAAAACAAAGCAAAACTCTTGGTTGGATACTTATCTACAATATATTTTGCAGTGACCAACGCTTCTTCAATGGTTTCAATTCCTACCAAAAATATATAGTGCCTGTCTATATAACGTTGAACTTTTTCGTATAGTTTAATATCTTTAGCTTTTAAATCTTTGGTATCCATGTGCGTATGAAACTTAAACAGATTTTCTTTGTAATCTTCTACCTTGTTTTCTTGTGCAGATATTATCCACACCCAATCGGCACATATTACAGATAAAGTCTGAAGGGCAGCAGTGATAATCGTTTTACCTCTACCTTTTGGTGCTGTATACAAATAAAATTCATTCTTTTTCCACATGAAGTGTCTATCAAAAAAATCAATTCCAGTTTTTACACCTAGTTCCACACGACCCTCATAAAAATCATCAATTTTAGACCAACCATATCCTTTTTTGGCTATAAATTTGATGATATCTTTGTTGGATATATCTTGAATCTTGTCAATATTAAAAGAACGTTGTACAGAATCGTTAACTTCTAAGGGTCTTTCTTTACCATGTTTCAGACCATCTTTAATGGCTCTATCAATCAAATACTCCTTATCAAATTCTCTCTCAACAGCTATCTCTTTCATAGCATCAAAAGCTTCTTCTTCATCTATGTAACCACCACCAACATAACCACCTGCCAATTTAGCTGCCCTGAGTAATGTGTTGTGCCTTTCTCCTTCAACGGCTCCCCTGAGCATATTTAAAGAAATTTCTAACAACCTGTTATCTTCAGACTTTTCTACGTGTTTTATGTTCCAAGTTTTTGATTCTTCAGATACAAAAACATTTGGGTCGTAACTTTCATAGGATACCCTGCTGATATCTTTTGTTGAAGGATCAGCTTCTGGATATGCCACCAACAACGCTTGGTAGTACTGCTTATATTCACTATCATCATTTACGATAGGGATTTTAACCAACGCTTTAACTCCATGTAATGAGGGAGATAACCACGTTGCAAATATATAAGAATCTTCAGATAATTCCTTTTTGAGTTGAATAGCTGCTTCATACGGCTCATCTGCTTGTTTGGTTGCATCAAAATCTAATGGTGCTAAACCGTTTGCTCTGAGTAATCCATCCATAGAACGGTACTCAAACTCTCCAGAAAAACATACGGCTGGTAACCTGTTCTTGGCTTCCTTATCACCGTTATATACCAGAGTAACTATATCTTTTGATTCTCTACCTGTACGGATTCTATCAAAAGCTTCCTCAATTGGGATTATGTGAGGGTTCTTTGTGTCTGTAATACTTTTAAAGAGGGTTACGTTCATTAAATTTTTAACTTATATCCTTGACTAATTAAATATAACAACGCTTCTGCATTACCTTTTGCATCATCTACAGGATGGTGGGTGTGACCAGTAATTCTATGTTTTTTCCATTTATAATAAGGGTCTTTGTAAAACCCACAAAACATATCTCCTATTCTTCTAGAAGACCACCCAAAAGGGTTACTACCTGTATAAGTTAAAAAATACCAATTAATCCAAGAAGCATCATATCCATTATTATCGGATACTAATACAGGTTGTCCCTTAGATACTTGTTTAATCCACTCCCTAAACTTATTCATAACCTTCTCTGGGTTATCAAATTTTTCATGTTCTTTTCTAGAAAATCCAGAGATAGACAATGCTTCTTTATTGTAAACTTTACTTATAGGTTTTGTCTGACCATAAAAAGTTTCTTTTAATCCATCTCTTAGAACTACAGCCCCAAAACAAACCATAGAATTTGTTCCTAAAAGCCCTCCATCACTTTCTACATCTACTACTATTAAACTACTCATTGTTTTTGTCTTTTCCTTTCATAAATCCATTTTTGTCTTTGTGAATAATCAGGATGCTTCTGCTCCTGTTCTGTTAAATACATTTCTTCTTCGGTGAACAACTTTAAATCCTCTTCATAATCAGGAACGTTGTTCAGAAATGTAGAAAAGTTTTTCATATACACCCTGTGATTTATACAATCCTGTACATATTTTCCTATAGCCATTTCCAACTCTCCGAAGGTATATTCCCCTTTATCAAGGAGCTTCTTAATTTTCTCTTTGTTATTTTTGGTTTTACCCGAAGAAGCTCCTCGTACAGGGCATTTGGTTGGATACAGCTTGTAAATAGTTTCTACTTCTTGGCTGTATTTTTTCATGGTTTAAAACATTATATCATGTTCAGTTAAATAATTTTCAACTGCATTCATAGCTTCACTGGCATTTGATATTAATTCTTCCAATTTCTTATCATCTCCTTCAAATGTTCCATAGTTTGTTATCCAATAGTCTAAACCTTGATTCTCTATTTCAGCACCTATTTGTTCTTTTTGTTCTTCTGTTAAATTACTCATTTTCTTATACTTATTTTTTATTTATTAATCAAACGGTAAATCTTGAACTCCTTCAGACCCACCAACAGGCACATCAATCATTTCAATTGAAGCCTCTACAGCAGTTTTTTCTTCTGGTTGATAATCTCTTCTAGATTGAAAATATTCATCAACCTGTTCAGATACTTCATCTGCTCTGGTGTTATCTTCTTCTGTTAAATCAGATTCTTGAAAATCAATTACGTGAAACATAATTGGACGTGGAGCTAAAGGGTTCTTTGCTATAGCTTTGGTCAATTTGTCTAGTTCTGCTTTGGTTACAACAGCATATTTCTTTTCATCATCAACTTTTGAAAGCTTACCCTTAGATAGGGTTAACTTAAAATCATAAAAGAAATCTCTTGGTTTACCCTGTGTGTATTGCATCCAACTACCTAGTGCGGTACCAGATATTAAGTTTACAGACACCAACTCTTCTCCGTCACCTACATCTGCTAAACCAATAAGGTTTGATACAAATTTAGCTCCCTGAGCTTTGGCTTTATCAGATACTTCTGAATAAGTTCCATCGGCAATATCTTCTGCTACTTTTCCTTTCCAACTTTTTACAGACATTTGATCTGTCTTAAAGTTTGTAATCATGTTAGAAGAGAAGTTAGCTTTCTTCTGAGAATCATATCCACCAAAAGAGGCTGCCACCTCTACGGGTATAATCTCTACTTTTTTAAGCTCTATTCTTTGTTTGGATACTTTATCCCAATAACTGAAAACACCAGTTGATGCTTTATAGTCAATATACTTTTTGATTGGTGAGGCTGTGCCTCCTTGTTTATTTGTTCTGCTCATCTTTATATTTATTTTAATTAATTTTTAATTTGCAAATGCTCTCCACTTATATGTTAACTCTTCAGGAACAAAAGAAGGTCTCAACCATGCTAGGGCTTTTTTTGCATCTGTAAAATCAGCACTATTTTCTATTAAATATGTACTGCCAGTAGATGGACATTTAATTTCTGACCAACAATATGGTTGGTTCATATTTCCAAATCTGTCTTGTAAAATTGAATACTTTTCTTTTGTTTTATAAAGTCTTACCTTTTCGGAATAACCTTCGAAATGACTTATGATTTGTTCATCAACAACGACGGCATTTAAAAAATTAATTAATCCTTTATCACCTTCTCTTTCCTTAATTATGGTTATCATTGCAGCTTTTATATCTTCATTTTCTTCTGCAATTAATTCCTGCTTAGTAAATTTATTATCAATTAATTCTTTCGGTACTTCACGTCCATTTACATAATAACAGTCAAAAGATGTTTCTTCAGAGAATTTATTCCACTCAACAGCAATTCCATTAACATTATGTAGATCATTTGATAAATTACGATTTACTTTTTTTGGATATTTAGACACTACGCATAAAGCTTCAGAAAAAATAGCATTGTAAATACCAGATTCTCTTTGAAGTTTAAATACTTTCTGGAATATTTTATTGGTCTTTTTATCTAGTTCAATATTTAATTCTTTTCTCATAAACTCGAACCAACTATAATACGCATCAGAATATATATTTAGAGTAAATAAATACTCGTCGTTGTATTTATAAATATCCTTATTCTGTGAACCTAGCTGTGAATATAGCTGTGAATCTAGCTGTGAACCTAGCTGTGAACCTAGCTGTGAATCTAGCTGTGAACGTAGCTGTGAATCTAGCTGTGAACGTAGCTGTGAATATAGCTGTGAACCTAGCTGTGAACCTAGCTGTGAATCTAGCTGTGAATATAGCTGTGAATCTAGCTGTGAACGTAGCTGTGAATCTAGCTGTGAACGTAGCTGTGAATCTAGCTGTGAATCTAGCTGTGAATCTAGCTGTGAATATAGCT
>JAVJHY010623258.1:0-18168 GCA_035593235.1 Phascolosoma agassizii | reverse complement strand
CTTCTCAGAGGAAAAAATGATAAAGTAGACGCTCAACGTATTGCACAGTACGCTTCTAAAAACTTCCGAAAACTGGAGCTTTACAAGCCTATTCCCGAAATCCTTGAAAAAATAAGGATACTTCTTAAAATAAGAAAACAACTGGTCAACGCAAGAGCCGATTTTAATAAATATCCTAACGAACTTGAACTCTTTTCTCCTGAAATGGGAAAACTCGCTAAAAAGAATCTTAAAAAAATCAACAAAACCCTTTGTGATGAAATCAAGCGAGTAGAAGCAGAAATCAAAAAACTGATTCTTTCCGATGACAAACTCAATAAAACTGTTGGTTTGGTAACCTCCGTTACCGGAATTGGTCAGATTACTGCGCTGCATTTTACTGTATTCACCAGCTTCTTTACCAGATATGACAATCCTAAACAACTCGCCTGTTATTGCGGTGTAGTACCGTTTGAATATACTTCGGGATCTTCTATAAACCGCAAATCCAGAATCCACCCTATGGCAAATAGAACGCTTAAAAAACACCTCCATATGGCTGCTTTGGCTGCAATCAACCACGATCCCGATATCAGGGAATACTTCCTGAGAAAGGTCGAAGAAGGGAAAAATAAAATGCTTATCGTAAACAATGTCAGGAACAAGCTTGTCCATAGAATATGTGCCGTCATTAAAAGACAACAACCCTATGTTAAAAATGTAGCTTGATCTTTTTATCATTTTTTTCTTGGTTTTAACATGGAAATCCCCCCTTAGTTTTACATTAATAGTTTTCATAGAGGTATTTAGTATGATAGTTAAGGTTTAATAGAATAATTCAATTACCAACTCCTTGACTCATGGTAAGCATACCATACTGTAGATTATACCTTTATTATACGAGTAATAATTAACCCGCTTCGATATTTTGATTAAATATCTATTAAAAACGTGTTTATGGGTTTTCCACTACATAGAAAAGGTTTAAGTTTAATTAACCCCACAGATCTAAATAAATGATAAACCCTTAAAAGTTTTGAAATAAGTATTTCAAATTTGCTTTTGTTCTGAAAACTCTAAAGCATCACCTTTTCCAAAACCATAACTAAGACCAAAGGTAATAAAGCGTCCGTTATAACTTTTTCGCTTTCTATATAAATTTGTTTGATCAATTAAAGTTACAGATCGATTGGAAGAAAAAACATCTCTAACACTCAAGTTTGCAACAAGTCTGCCTTTAAAAAATTTCTTTCTTAACCCTAAATCCATATAATAATTTTCGGATCTTGTAAATTGTATCGATTTGTATTTAGAGCGATAATTTCCTGAAGTTTCAAATGTAGTATTTTTAGATAATTTTAATGTAAATCTACCAAAAAGATCTATTACTCTTGAAATCATAATTTGTATGGTCGTAATTTCCCTGTTGCCTAAAGGCTAATAGGTTAAAATCAGTGGTGAGACTTGCCCAGTTAAATACTGTATATTTTCCGTTAATTTCAAATCCATACGTTTTATCTATACCAACATTAAATGGCTTTGAGGTAATTATATTTTCATCAACTGTAATTATATTTTCAATAACATTTGTTGTATAGCGATGGTAGAGTCCTATATTGAAAATCACTTTTTCAATTTTAAAAATACTAGCGATTTCGTAAGAATCGGTGAACTCAGGTTGCAGCCCTCGGTTTCCAGTTGAAAATTGAAAATTATTTCCAAAAGCTCTAAAATTGAATAACCGACTAGGATATGGTCTTTCAATTCTTCGAGAATATCCAAATTGTAATGAAAATGTATCGCTAAACTTATAGGATGTATGTAGTGATGGAAACAGATTAGCGTAATTTTGATTAATCCTTTCATTTGTGGTTTTTAGCACTGATTTTATGTTAGTGTTTTCTAGACGAAATCCTAATTTTATTCCTAGGACATCATTTTTATAAGCACCTGTTGCGAACACTCCTAAAATGCCATTTTGAAAATTATAATCGTACCTTAAATTGGTGTCTGTTTCCCAAGTATTATTCAAAAAATTATCAATTCTAAAACTTTTAACTGTATTAGAAATCAATTGATTTACTTTAGATGTTCTGTCTTTGATCATAGCTAAAATTTGATTTTTTAAGGAATCTTGTTTCAAGTTAGTAACTACCTTCATAAGACTATCTTTAAGATTCCCTAGTTTAAACCTATAATCAACAGCATATAATTTTTTTAGTTTCAATTTCTTTGCAACCCTAAATGCCAGTTGAAACATTTCATTCTTCCTATAAAAATCAGATGTCTCTTTGTTAATGAAAAAATTAGAGCCTTCTATGTACAAATTATAAAGTCAATCTATTTTAGCCTGTTTATAATGGGGCCATTCTTTAAATATTTTGGTTGGAGCATATATGGCAATGTCATTAGAAATATCCTCTAAATCATTTTGTGCTTTGTTGCTAAGTATATCAAACGATTTTGTTTTAACCATATCTAAGCCCGGATTATCAAAATGAAAAGTACCCAATAAGAAAAGATCTGTTTTTTCTCTTGCATTTTCCTTAGGGGTTATTGAACTTTTATTATATTGGGTACAACCAATTATGCAAATACATAGTATCATTATAAGTGGAATTAATTTTACATTGTTATTTTTTGCTCTCATTATTGTTGTTTTTTGCTCTCATTGAACTCAGTAAAAGACATTCTTTCTATACTTTTATGGATTATTGGTACTTTTTTCAATGCCGCTGATCCATACAAGGGATGATATTCTATTTCCAAAATGTTGTTAGTTAAGAATGCGTCATCTTTCATTAATTCTTCAGCATCCGTTATAGAACAATTAAATATAAGCACACCTCGAATACCGTCAATTTCTTTTCCGTCTAAAACTGGTCCTTGAAAAAGTAATTTCTCACTTTCAACAAGTTTCCTTAAACCTTTTAAATGCTTTTTAAGGAGCTTATTATAATCGTTCTTATTATTTACCTCGCTTACTCCACTTTTAAAGAATCCTATCGTATAGTTATGCATTCCGAATTTATCTGAGCCTAGAAAATCTTTAATAGAAATTTCTAAAATATCTTTAACTTCATAATCTTCTGATATCTGTTCGGTTCGATTGTAATTTTTACATGAATATAAGGGTGCTATACAAATAATCATTAATGCTATATGAATTCTGATAATTTTCATTTTAAGCTTTAAATAATACTATATTTGATTTAAAAATTATTATTAATAATATATGTTGGTAATACTTTCTATTTTAGGTCTTTCTTATTCTCTTTCATATTTAGCTATAAGTGAGTTTAATAGCCTTACAAAATAGGCCAACTATATTTTTTTCATCTCTTCTATTAGAATCGAATTAAGTATCAATAAAAGAGATAGTTGTATTCTTTCTAATTTGGCTTTTCAGCCTAACTATATTGCATTATATAGCTCTAAATATTTTATATGAATATGATTTTTTAAATTTTTATAAAAATTACAATTTATCCTTATACACCTAAATTTTAAGTTTAATAAACTTTATATATAGCTTTAGTCTTTACATTCATAATGAACAAATGATTTTCGTCTTCAATCCTTGAAGTATAAACTATTTTATCTCCTTTTGGAGACCAACTGGGTCTGAAATCATAGCGATTATTCTTGGTTAAATATTCGAGCTTATTGGAATTCGAGTTTAGCAACATAATTTCCCAATTATCATATTTATGCTTTATATTGCCTTGTAAGTAAACGATCATATCCTTTTTAACAGGGTTATATGCTCCCATTATACATTGCATTTTGTTATTAGTAATTCTTCGCACATTAGTTCCATCAATATTCATTTGATAAATCTGAAAGTTGGGACCTCCATGTTTAACTGAATGAAATAGAATTTTATCTCCACTTGAAGACCAACTTGGCACCCCATCTAGAATATCATTATCAGTTAATTTCTTTTTTTTAAGGCTTTTAACGTTAATAATATATATATCAAAGTCTCCATCTTCATCAGACATATATGCTATTTGCATACCATCTGGAGACCAAGATGCAGGAAAATATTCTTGTGCAGAGGTAAAGGTCAATTGTTTAACTTTCATGGTAGTTAAATCTATATAGTAAAGATTATAATTACCGTCTTTGCTCGAATGAAAACCTATCTTTTTACCATCTGGAGACCAAAATGGTGCTGCATCTATTGCTTTAGTCGAAGTAATTTTTTTTAAATTTGATCCATCAATATTAACTGTAAAAATATTTTGGTGTTTACCATTTGACATATGAAAAGCAATTTTTTCCCCGTTAGGCGACCAAGATGGATAATCAATTGTTTTTTGAGAGTGGCTAATATAAGGGATACCACATAAAATAATAACGGCTGTTATTATTAATAAATTTGTATTAAATTCTTTCATTTATTTTAGTGTTAAGTTTAAATTTTACTAATATTATCTTCAGATAATATTGGTAAATATCATTTTAAAAAGCTCCTTCTTTTATTTAACATATTTGTCAATTAATACTTGATCTTGTAATATTTTTTTTGCACCGGCAATTGATCGAATATTTTTAAAATTACCATTGACACCGTTGACAATAACGTGTTGGGGAGTACTTTCAATTCCTAAAAGTCTTCTTGTTTCACCCTCATTTACAGCTATTAACTGCATACCCATAGGGTCATTTTTCTTTAAATATTTCAACCACCTATCTTTATCTTTATCTAAAGATATATCAACAAAAGTTATTTCCTTATTTCCCTCGAACTCCTTTTTTAGTTTATCCAGATTTGGCTTTTCTGCTAAACAGTTGGGGCACCAGGTTGCCCAAAATGTTATATATAAATTTTGGTTTTCTAAACTCTTGAGAGAGATTTTTTCTTTATTAAAATTTAATAAGGCTAGATTTTCTAATACTTGGTTCTTCTTTTTCTTCTCTAAATCCCAAATTACTAATGCATTCACAAAATTGCCATCTTCAGATATTTTAAACCCCTTTTTTTCAATAATTAAGGGTTGAGATATCAATTTATAAGTGAATAATAAAGCAATAATTACAAATGACATTTTTTTATATATCCCTTTTATTTCATTTCTTGTTACTAGTAGACCAAATGAGGAAAAAATGATCAACAAAAAAATGAAGGGAAAATAAAAAAATCTTAATGGGACAAAAATAAGTAAGGAAATGTACAGGATAGGTAGTAATCTTAATTCTACATTTTTGTTAATTCGCCCTGCTAAATAAAATCCAAAAGCACAAATCAAAAGTGGAATCCATTCCAACATTGATGATTTATGAAAATTGAAAACCGCTTCTGAGGTAAATGTAAAGACAAATGTTAATATAATAACACATAAAACACCTAAGATAATTGTAATATAATTACTTTTCATTTTTTGTTATTTTTATGATTTCAGGCAAGAAAATGGTCTCTCAATTATATTTATACATAAACCAAACGTGTCTTCAAAATATAGCGCTTTGTACTCTGGCCATTCTCTAAGTATTTTACAGTTGTTGTTTTTTAGATACTCCTTAGCTTTTTTGAAATTATTTACCTCAAGAGCTGGTATAAAAGGTTTTACATAATTGTCTTTATTAACAAATAAAGTTATGAACCCAGAGGTCATTTCTAACTGATCTCTCGTTTCTTTTCTAAGAGAAAAACCTAACACATCTATGTAAAAAGATTTAGCTCTTTCTAAATCTGTAACATGAATAGCTAAATTGGTGTTTGCTTCAAATGCATTTTTCATAATAACCCATCTTTTTTGTACAATTCAACTGATTTAGAAACCAATTCTTTTAGGCTATTCTCTAATTCGTTATCCATTTTTTTTATGTAAAAACAGGACTTACCTTTAAGGCATTTCTTCAAATTCTCAGGTAATTCACCTATTTTGTCTTTATGTGTATATGTAGGGAAAAAGTAAAATCGAACGTCTTTTGACTTGGGAACTACACTGGCAAAATATATACCATTGACCTTCTTTTTTCCTTGCATTGCCTCGACTGTACCAGAAACTTCAAATTTATCTGGAGTGTTTAGAGTAATCTTCAAAACCGATTTATGCTCCATTAACATTTTAATTAGTTTTTCTCTTATCTCATTCATACAGAAATTCTATTACTAATTATTCTGATCTACTAAAATTGGATTACTATCAGGGTCAGTGATCATAAAGGAAGCTTTTCCTTTTTCTTTGTCTAGCCCTACTTTCATTTGAGTTTCAATCTTACCATCTACCTTATTTTTGTAAATCTTTCTTACATCTTTTGGATTAAAAGTGATTGTGTTTTTTGGAAACATTCCCTGAAAAAGTCCAATTTTGGCATCACCATTTTTTAATATCAACCATTTTTGATCTATATTTCCATCTACTTTTTTAAACCCTAACTTTTCATAAAAAGTATTTGATGCTTCTATATCTTTTACAGTTAGCGAAATGGAAAAAACTCCAAGATCACTATCATTTTTACTTTTGAAAAGTTGCTTTTTCCATGTATAAGATCTTTTTTGTTTCCAATTATTATTTTCATCTTTATCAAACGAGGTAGAGATGATTTCTTTATCTTCCATTTTTGACAAATGTCGTTCAACCCATTTTCTTCCATCAGGTAACGAAAAAGTTTGAATCGTTTCCATTAAACCTTCATCTGTTGGTTTATGTGACCCAATTCCGATAACCCCACTATAACCAAATTGCTCATATACTACTTTTTGATTAACGTTATCCCAGTATTGACGAAACTTCCAAAAATCACCTATTTCCTTTCCATCTATTACTCCGTAAAGTCTACCAACAATTGCCGTTTTTCCTATGCCCCATTCCCATTCCAAACCATACTCAGTATATGGTTCGTTATCAGATTTATACTTACTATTATCTGCAACCCAGTTACCAATATTCCCTTTTAAATCTTCAACATACCAATTAGGCATAGTTTTAGGTTTAACATGCTTTTTCATCTTATAAGAAAACCCTTTACCTTCTTTGCCAACCACCTCAACATAAATTTCATCATCATTCAATTTTTTATAGATTATTTTTTTCGGGAAATCGTGATCTAGGTTTTCAAACGAATATGTGTTTTTGTTTACAATTTTGAGTTTAAAACCTACACCTTTGCCATCATTCTGATTTAAGACAGTTGCGGTATAAATTATACTTTTCTTTGATGGTTTAATTTCTAAATATTCAGAAATTAGTTTAATTCCGCTATTCACCTTATAAGACTCTCCTTTCAAGTGGTTGCTTGAAATTAAGTTCCATTCTTCATAGATTTCTTTATTTTCTGCTTTCCAGTGCCCTTCAAGGAAATTCAAAGATTTTTTATTTTTTTGACAGTAGATAGTATTACTTGATATCAACAAGATTATACCTAATAAAATTGATTTTTTTTTCATTTTTCTAAACTTAAGTTATATTGTACATCTTCGGCCATTTTTTGCCAGTTATCTAATAATACATCAGAATCTTTTTTCGCTTGTTTTTCTCCAAAATTTAAGAACAAACCACCAAGAAATGGGTTCTTAAATTCGTAGCTCATATCAACAGTCACTTTTGTTTTGTTTTGAGTAATTGAATCTAGTTTCCAAATTGCAGATAAGGATTTAAAAGGCAATTTGTAATCCTCTTTTTGGGTATTCACAACAAACTGAAATTGATTTCCAGGGTCCCACATGGTACAAGTTTCTTCCCAGCTATTACCATTTGGATCAGAGCAAACTCGTTTAAGTCCTAAACCCTCTCCCTTCACTACCTGTACATGATCAATACCAGCTGCAGTCACATTATGATAATTTCCAACGTCTGACACTATTTCCCAAATCTTGTCCTTGGGTGCATAAATTATTCGTTCTGAGACGAAATGCTTGATTCCTTTAGCCTTGGGGTATTGGATAAAGCCGTAAGTTAATGTCAACAGAATTACCGTCATAAAAAATAATGCGACCAACTTTATAATTTTTCGTATCATAATTTCAATTAAAGTTTAAACCAAAATTAGGTATAATCCATATTGAATTTTAACTTAAATAGGCACGCTTTATTAATTGTGACAAAATTTATATCACTCTAATGGTACTAAATAGTGACAATTAATATAAGCTCACTATCTTAGCTCGTAGATTTAGAATAATAATGGAAAATATAGGAACAACATCTTTTTTATTAACCTTTATTTTAGGTGGTACAATTTTGGTCGGTTTATTTATGATGATGTTAATATTAAGATCAAAAATGTTACAACGATCGCGTTATTTTTTAGCAGCCATGCTATTTTTTATCATATTGCATCTTGATACTTTTTTGCTGTTTACGACTCAATTAATAAAACAGTTTCCAAATCTTCTTGGGTTAGGGTACCCCACATTGTTTTTAATTGGTCCGAGTTTTTATTTTTTCGTAATTATTTTTATAAACCCTGACCATTCAATTAAGAAACTAGATTTTATTCATCTTATTCCTTTCCTAATTATATTAACAATACAGATACCCTTTTATTTTGAAGCATTAGAATATAAAAATAATGTTATTGACTATTATTATGAACATTTACCCAATGGAGGTATGTCATTTATTGAATGGTTTCGGTCGAATATGCATATGTTACAGTTGTTAGTTTATGCAACTATTTCCTATAAATATTTGGTAAAACACGACCAAAAGAATCACAAAATTTTAAAAAAAATATCAGTTGTACTCATCGTATTGTCTAGTTTATATATTTCTTCTCAGACGGGTTTTTTAATCAATGGCGTTTCGGCAATAATCTCTGAAATAGTATTGGCCAGCTTAATAGCAATTACAATTTTGCTTCTTAGCTATTGGATAATAGATATTAAATCTATTCTGCCTCAGTTTACCGAGAAATACAAAACATCACCTCTCTCTAGAAAAGAAATGGAAGAAATAGAAAGAGATATATTAGCAAGTCTTAGTGAAGAAAAACTTTATTTAGATCCAAAACTAAAAATCAAAGATTTGGCAAACAAAATTGGTCGTCCTTCCCATCACGTCTCTCAAGTATTAAATGAATCAATGGGTATAAGTTTTTACGATTTGGTAAATAATATGAGAGTTGATGAAGTGAAAACTAAATTATTGAATGGTGTTTTAGAAAAGATTTCAATACAAGGGATTGGAGAAGAATGCGGATTTAGTAACAAGAATAGTTTTTACAGAGCTTTTAAAAAATATACAGGCACCACTCCTCTTGAATTTGTTAAGAGTAAGTGAAGAGAGAATTTTTATTAATTTTTGATATAAAATTGATCTCATAATTTTAGTTTATATGGTTTCTAATATCAAAATTATGATCAAATGTGCATTTTAGAGCCAATAAAACTGAGACCCAGCCAGCTTTTACTTCACAAAACTATAAATTCAGATATAGCTCTTAATAATAACTGAGAAAAATTCTTCAGATTTCAATCAAAATTCTCAACTTAATACGGTTGTTTTTTTACACTTTTGGTTGCTTAGTGTATTGATAAACACATGTCTTAATATTAATTTATTAATTCGTATTGATAAATTCTGGGTAAACATATATATAAACAAAGCCGGAAAAGATGAAAAAGAATCTAAAGGAGTACAACCGATGGTTTAAATAGGGTAAATATCCAATTAAATATTAATAAGCCTCTCTAAAAATTATGAATTATTTGACTATTATGCCCATTTTTTTTGTATCTATTCTAATTTGTTTTGCTAATTTTTTACCCCATGATAAGTATGATAATGAACACCCTGTTTGGTCGCCAGATGGTAAAAAAATAGCTTTTCATTCTAATAGAGACGGGAACTTAGAAATTTATGTTATGAATTTTGATGGATCTAACATTCAAAGGTTAACTAATCATCGAGCAGAAGATAAAGCACCCTTTTGGTCTCCAGATGGTAAAAAGATAGGATTTCATTCAAATCGTCGAGGGAATCTCGATATATATTATATGAATGTAGATGGTTCTGATATAATAAATTTGACCAACCATCCTTCTGAAGATGGTTTCCCATCCAGTTGGTCGCCAGATGGTAACAGAATTTCTTTTTTTTCAAATAGAGATGGAAATAGAGAAATATATACTCAAACGATAGGTGAAAATTCTACTATTAATAGACTAACAAATAATATAAGTAGGGATGCAGTTCCAACCTGGTCTCCTGATGGTTCTAAAATAATCTTCCACTCAACCAGAGCTAAAGCTTTTCAATTGTTTATCATGAATTCTGACGGATCGAATGTGAATCAAATATCTAATAATGATGATGATGATGGGCTTTATAATTTAACACCTTTTACTTGGTCACCAGACGGTTTGAAGGTCGCCTTTATCTCGGGAGATTTTGAAAACTGGGACATATTTGTGGCCACTATTGATGGTAAAAAAATTAAGGGAAAGCGAAATATAACCAACCACCAAGCGTTTGATTTTTCACCATCGTGGTCACCAGATGGAAATCAAATTGTATTTCATTCGAATAGAAGCGGTGAAAATCAAGTTTATTTGATGAACGTGGATGGTTCGAATATTCAACAATTAACAACAACTCACAAATAAGAACCCAAAATAAATCACTTTTTAAGTGATATTAATGTGAGAGGGATAAGAAAAATAATTTTCCAAATAAATTAGAAAAATATTACGCGCGCCATTCATTATTAGTGATGATTGTCATGAGAGAGGGGCTATCCTTCTTTATGCAATATTTAATTAATTATCTGGGTACATTTGATCCCATGATTTCATTCTATCATGATTTCTAATATCAATATTATAATCAACCGCACATTTTAAAGCCAAAAATACCGAGACCCAGCCAGCTTTTACTTCACAAAACTCTAATTCCGTAACACACATTTTCATTAAAGTTAGATCAGTGCCGCTTTTATGGTTCTTTATTAATTTGAAACCAGCTCTAGAATGAAAATATTCAATTTCAAATACCTCCCGCTTTTGTGAACTTATAATTTTACTTTTATACGTTTGGCCATTAATAAACTTAAACAATATATACCCTTTATTTTCGCTTGCAGATTCGGCCCAAAATTTTTCTCTACCTTCCGATCTAAAAAATTGAAAACTTTCTCAGGAGAAGATTTTAAATTAATTCTCGATTTTATATCACTTAATTTCGATTTATTAAGATTCCATTGGGTTTTTATTATATTGCCTAATTCCAATTATTTGAAATATTGCAAATGATAGTACCATGGAATTTGTAAAAAAGATCAGTACTTTTCCACCTGTTGATAAATTTGCAAGCGCCGAAAAAAAGTATAAAAACCCCATAATAACATAAATTATATCTAGTACTATAATAATCCAGACTAGACCTTTAGACAATTTTTCTTTGAAACCAGCATACAAAACGATCCCTCCAAAAATGAATAATTGAATTGCAAAAACTATCGGTTGTCCATTGGCCATTTCATTTACGGCAATAATTGAACTGCCTAAAAGTAATGCAATGATTGCCGAAATAAATGAAAAGAATCCGTTTGCTTTTAAAGCCTTTCTTAATAATGAATCTGTTTTTTCCATAATGTCCGTAATTCTTATTTTGAGTTAGTAGTGTTATTAAAGTAAACTTCGTTGAGAAAAGTTGAAATATCATGTTCTTTTAAACTTTCTTTAAAGCTTTTATTCTTTTTCACTGGGTTGTAAGAATTATTATTATTATCTAAATATTCGTCTAAGAATGAAAGTATCAGAGAATTAATAAGGCTAGTAGCTTTGCTATGAGGTAATCGTCCCACAAGTTTTGGGTTGCTGGACAACATCGGCATAAAAAAAGGCAGATCAGAGAAATTTAGATGTCCAGAATTCTTAATTTCTATACCAAAGTAATCTGATTTAGTATTGTCGTAATAAATCCTATTAATATCCGAACCTAAAGAGGAATTATAAATAAACATTAGCGGCTTATTAATTATATAGTCGCTCGTAAAGCCATATTGAGTACCGTCAAGATTAATTGCCGCTTTGACTCTTTTATCTTTATATGCAGCTAACACTGCTGAAGATCCACCAAATGAGTGACCAATAGTTGCAATTTTAACGAAATTAAGCCTTTGAAAGAAGAAACTGGAAGGATTCTTATTTTCTTTCTCCAGAAAATCTAACCAATGTTTGAAATCGCTCTTCCACAACGATGCACTAAGGTTCATGTTTTTTTGACTATCAAGAAACTTTTTTTCAAGCTCCCATGCTTCATCTGTGTCAGATTCATAAATTCTTTCCTTATATAAATTGTTGGAAGTTTCACTAAATATTTCTGCCCAGCGTTTCTTTAGTTCAGGATTTTCAAATTCATATATGACTAACTCGTCTTTATTTCTTTGATATGCTGATTCGTGAGAAAAAGTTAAACTAAATACAATATATCCATGACTTGCTAAATGTTCCATGAGTACTGTATTTTGTGTGACCCAAAATGAATAACCATGGGCAAATAAAACAACTGGGAAATTCTTATTATCATTTGCTATACGAACATTCTGAAAAGAATTTGTTTCAAGTTTTTCGAAGAAACCGAATGTTCCATTTGGGATCCTAAACATTGAGGTAAGCATTTTATCGGAAATCGATGCTTTTGGCCAATAGATAGACTTCTCATCTCCAGTATTTAAACTTGGATACCAAACTTTGGCATACATAATTCTTTTATCTCCAGAATTATTGAAATTATCATAATTGTCTTTATCTCTTAGAAAACTTATGTAGGTAGTACCTACTGTATATTTACCTTTGGGTTTTGGAAAATCAAATTGTGCATTCAATTCACCAAATGAAGATAATACTAAACAAAATATTGCACTTATCAGAATTTTGCTTTTATATAAGAACTTAGAAAGAAGAATAGTCATATTTTTTTCTTGAAGATCATCAATTATTTGGCCAAGTTTAATTGATCGTATTTTTTAAGAATTCTTGTTAAGTCTACTTTAGTATCATTTAAGGTTTGTTCGAAAAACGACATTATTAGTTCATTATTCATTCGAACAAAGCTTTCGCCATCATCAATTTCACCAATTGATTGTTTTCTATTTATAAAATAATTTTCTGGCCATAAGACCATATCTGTATAAACATTATGCATAGAGAATTTGCTGCCAGGATGAATGAAATAAATGGGGCCATCAGATCCCTCGAAAACAGGATCACTAAGACCTTGATATACTTTACTAGATACCATCATAGTTGGCTTATTCACATTTCTATTTATGATATTTCCAATTTGTAAACCGTCTAAATTGACAGAAGATTTTACTAAATCTTCATCCATCATTAATTGAACGGCAGTTGCACCTCCAAAAGAGTGTCCAATAGCACCTATTTTTTTTAAATCAATTTTATTATACCATACACCTTTTTTGTTTTTATTGATTTTTTTAAGATATTCCAACAAGTATTTATTATCTAACACCCATTCACCATGACGGTTATTTAGATATTCAAGACTACCTATTACTTCCATTAAAAGTTTCTTTCTTTCTAAATCATTAGGAAGATTAGGAAGTTTAATTAGCTTGCCTGCCTGAGAAAATAAGGTAGTAACCGATTTTTGATTAGTTTCTACATCTAAGAATACACTTTCATTATTAGAAAATTTTGTAGAAATGGATTCGTAGGGATAATTAATGCCCAATACTAGATAACCATTGCTAGCGGCTTCTTCAGCAAGTGAGAAATACAGTTCAGGAATAGAATGTCCATACCCATGCGAAAATAAAAGAACCGGCAATTTGTTCTTCGATATTTTTGTAGCATTTACATAGGAGTTAGTTTTAACATTTTGAGCAGCTTCTTGCAATTTTTTGGGCTTGATTCCCTGCTTTACAAAGAGCGACGCAACTTTTTCTAAATCATATCCTTCAAAAAAGCCTAGTTTTTTAAAGCTCTCTGCCTCTGTAGCTGGGTACCAAACTCTAACAGCAAATTTTCTACAACTTTTGTTTTCAATAAGTTTTTCTTTACGCGAACAATCCTTCAACTTCCATAACGTAGTTCCGACTTGAAATTTGCCAGTAGGTTTTGGGTATTTCCAATGTACATTGCTAGCATTGATGTCCGTTTTAGCGGATTCTTTTTTGGCATTTTGACCATTAATATTATTACAATAGAGAATAATTAAACAAAGAATAACTATTTTTTTCATGATTTACGTTCTAATTAATTTTTAAGTATGACATATCTACTGTTCAAATTTAGAATAATTAACAATGCTTACTTCTTTGATTATGTTACTATTAATTAAAGGTGACCTATAAGTCCCTTATCTGTTACCAAGTTATTCTAACAAAAAAGTAACTTTATCATTATTAATATTGCAGTGAGGAATGGTAACATTCTGTCAATCCGGCGAAACCCTTTCATTTACAATACCTTGGCAGCAAACAAAACGAATAACATAAATAACAAAGTTTTATATGGAAAACCTTGAAAATATTTTAAAAGAATATATGGAGCGAACAACAAGAGAAGCTGCAGAAGCTGGCAAAGAAATTATCGCTTTTATCTTAAGCCTTGACAAAACATCATGGAAAACAAATAAAGCAACAATAGACTTCCGTGCTAAACGGCAATTTTGTTCTCTTTGGCCAGTAAAAAACCATATTACTTTTTGGATTACAAAAACAGAGCAAGTCATCGACAAAGAAAACAGACTTGAAGGAAATGGGAGAACTGCTAACCTCAAAGTAAAGTCTGTTAATGACTTTGATGATTATTTAAAAGAGCTACTTATCCAATCATACGAATCTGAAGGTTTAAGACCACTCAAGAAATAACAAATTATCAGTTGCTAACAAAATGTATAGTTCATTGCTTCGGATTTTCCTTTCGGAAATTACCTTAAATTGCGAAGCTATTTTTTTGAGTCAAATGAGTATTTTTAAACTTACACATGTTAAAGTAAAAAAGTAACATTTTATTTATCCTTTTTTAGTAGAAATTGTATATTTGTTACCTTTTAAAAGGTAAATGGATACAAAAGTTTCTATCAAATAAGTTACCTATTCGGTTACCAAGTGAATCTAATAAAATGTAACTTTTTGATTCTTAAAAAAATAGCGTGGTTTGATATCATTCTGCCACCCCGACGAACCTCTTTCAAGAGGAAACAAAACACTGTTAATTGTATGATTTTCAGTGTTTTCGTGTTTTATGATTTCATTTGAAATCATTTAAAATCAAGGAAAAGGTGTGCAATTCGGTGAACACTTCTTCTCTAGAATTGTCGTAATTTTAAAGAGCTTTTAAGAACATTTTGACTTTGTCTTACAAATTTAATTGTTGAACTTAAAACATTTAAAATGCAAACAAACAACACCTTTTCTCTTATTTTCTTTACTAGAAAATCTCGTTCTAACTCTAATAGGTTATCTATTTATCTACGTATTACCGTAAATGGATTGCGTTCAGAAATCAGTTTAAAAAGAACTGTTTACCTTAAACAATGGGATGCTACAAAAAATAGAGGTCGTGGCAATACCTCTAATATCAGAATTTTGAATTCTTATTTAGACCTTGTTTATAATAGAATATTAGAGTGTCATAAACAACTTATTGAAGAACATAAAGTAATTTCTTGTAAGACTGTTAAGGCACGTTATTTGGGTCAAGATGATACTCAGAAATCCTTAAACGAGTTGATTGTTTATCATAATACTAACATGGTTTCTATTTTGAAACCCGGTACTATGAAAAACTATTATACCACTGAAAAGTATTTGAATAAATTCTTAGTTGTTAAATTAAAGGTCAATGACATCTTTTTAAAGCAATTGAATTACCGTTTCATCTGTGATTTTGAACAGTTTTTGAGAACTTTTGAAAATGTCAAAAAAATAAAGCAACTGACCAATAATGGTGTAATGAAACATTTAGAACGGATTAAGAAAATGATAAACCTTGCTGTTAAGTTAGAATGGATCATTAAAAATCCTTTTGGACAATTTCAATTAAAATTTGATAAATATGATAGACAATATCTAACTGAAAGAGAATTAGACAATATTGAAAATACTTATTTTAATCAAGAACGATTAGAACGTGTGAAAGATATTTTTCTTTTCTCATGCTATACTGGATTGTCTTATATAGATGTAAAAGAACTTACTATCCATCAAATTGTAAAAAGAATGGATGGTAAGTATTGGATTCATACCAAAAGAGAAAAAACGAATGAAACGGTTAAAGTACCGCTCTTACCCAGAGCTTTAGAGGTTGTAGAAAAATATAAAGTTTTTGCTAAAATGACTAATTCAGCAATCTTACTTCCACTCTACTCCAATCAGAAAACAAATAGTTATTTAAAAGAAATAGCTAAAGCCTGTGGTATTTATAAAAACATAACCTTTCATGTTGCCAGACATACGTTTGCAACTACTATTATGTTATCAAATGGAGTTCCCATAGAAACTGTATCTAAACTATTAGGGCATACAAAACTATCGACTACACAAATTTATGCAAGAGTTTTAGAAACAAAAATTAGTGACGATATTGATAACTTACTTTTACGTTTTGAAACTAAAAAGAAATCACAACTTTCTATCATTAAAAATTAAAACGAAAAGCAATTCAAGATGTGTGTCTGTGGACACATTCTTGTCTGCTCCCCTTGGTCGCAGAATTCAAAAAGTCTTTTACGCATAAAAGAAAATCCGTTTTTAAAGTCATGGATTCAGAGGCTGGGTATCATTGACACCTTCTTGTATAACTTCTTAATTAAGCTCGGAGAATCCGTTACTTTAAAAATGAACCAAATCCGCCATGCGGATGCGGTAGCTATCACCCTAGTCAAAGTGATATAATAAGCAACAAATTTTATGAATTGTTACAATTTTTAGTAAATAATTCATTGATTTTAATGGGCTGAAGAATCTTTTTAGTAAAAATTGCAACAATGGAATTTTTCGAAGTTTAATTAAATGATTGAAAATCATTTAATTATGAATCAGTAACATCGCGTAGCGTGTTACCCTCTTGCTATTCCCCCCTTAGTTTTACAAACTCGCTTTATTTAGGGATTATTTATATGTTAGTGAGTTTCTGTAATTGTTAACCATGACCAAACCAAATAATAGTATTATAATCGATCGATTTTTAATTTTGACTTAAACAATTCGAATCTAACATATACAGTCTATTGATCTTACTATACCATTCATCGATAGTTTAAAGAAATTCATCGAAAAGCAAATAATCTTCTTACAATGTATGTTAATTTTGGAGTGTATTTCAAATTAATCTATAACCTTAATATTATCAAATTAAAACAGGGATTATGCACAATCAAAAATTAAACGATAACATTTTAGTAGCTAACTACATTAATGGAAGTGAAAAATCAATAGAAATTTTAATTGGTCGCCACAAACAAAGAATTTATAATTTTATCCACTCAAAAGTACGCGATAGGTATCTTGCAGAAGATATTTTTCAGGATACTTTTATAAAGGTAATTAACACATTAAAAGCAGGTAATTACAACGAAGAAGGTAAATTTTTACCTTGGGTTATGCGTATTGCACACAATTTGATAATTGACCATTTTAGAGGAACAAAAAAAATGCCTTTATTTAACAATACCGACGAGTTCGATATTTTTTCTGTGTTACCAGATTCATCTTCGAATGCTGAAAATCAAATGATCAAAAATCAGATCCATTTTGATGTTCGTAGAATAGTTGATGAATTACCAGCAGATCAAAAAGAAGTTTTAACTATGCGAATATACAGAAACATGAGTTTTAAAGAAATTTCTGATTGCACAGGTACTAGTATCAATACCTCATTGGGTAGAATGCGTTATGCTTTAATAAATTTAAGAAAAATTATAGATAAAAACAGCATAATTTTAACCAATTAATTAAAATATCTTTCGTCTGTTAATTCAGCCAAAAAAGATACTTTGGATGGTTGAGCCTTTTCAAAATAGTAAAGAATTTACGTGGTTTGGAACACTAGATAACCTAAATCTGTATGATGAATACAATTTCACTGTTTTCAAAACCGTTCTTAACGATTCCGCTTCATTAACCAACAATGATATTTCACTCATTTTAGAAGATACAGGTGGTAAAGTTTGGATAGATAGGTACGCAGCCGTTTTTAAGAAATTTTTACACTATACAACAGAAATGAATATAAAGGAATAGGTGTCGGCTCGTCCTGGTGTAAAA
>JAVJHY010622200.1:0-18178 GCA_035593235.1 Phascolosoma agassizii | reverse complement strand
CCTTGATGCTCACAGTTCCTCCATCGCCACCGCCGCGGGTATTGGCGCTTATGATCCCACCATTACTTACCTGCAACTGGGTGGTGGCAATGGTAATATCCCCCCCTTGCTCTCACCATGAACCAGCCAGGTTTCAGCCGTGATGCCTGTAAAATATGGTGAATTTTGATCATCCACAAGAACGCTTTCAGCGGTTATCGTCAAGGTTCCGCCGATACCTGAACCACGTGTGCTGGTGCTAATTTCTCCACCATTTACCACCTCCAACGTTGTAGTGGAAATATTTACATCTCCACCTTTACCACCGCCGTCGGCCAGCAGGGTTTGTGCAGCAATACCCGTAAAAAAATCAGCATTTTGTTTGTCAATTACGATGGCTTTTGCGGAAATGTTAAGTTCGCCTCCGTCACCGTACCCAAGGGTAGCCGAATCAATCGCTCCACCGTTAACTATTCGTAATTCGTCGACAGAAAAAGTTATCTCACCTCCCTTACCTCCATCTTCGGTTCGTAATTGAGATTGCGCTGAAATTCCAGTGGGAGAGTCTGAATTCTGTCCATCAACAACAATCCTTTTCCCGGTAATGTTAATGGAACCTCCAATTCCGCTCCCAGTAGTAATCGCGCTAATTCGACCCCCATTCAGGATCTGAAAATTATCAGCGGTTATCGAGATGTTACCACCTTTTCCGCCACCTTCGGTTTCTAATAGAGTTTCTGCATTGATACCGGTAAAAAAGTCGGCACTCATACGATTAAAAACGATCTTATTTGCAGAAATATTAATATTTCCTGCATCGCCGTTACCGCGAGTAATTACGCTAATTTCCCCTCCATTTAGAATTTGCAGGAAATTTGAAGTAATTAAAATTTCACCTCCCTTTCCTCCGCCATCATTTAAGCCAGTTTGTGCAGTAATGCCAGCAGTAAATGGTAGCATTGAATCACCTTTATCAATAACAATATTTCCTGAAGAAACATTGATCCGTCCTCCATTACCAGTTCCTCCTGAAGCTGCACTAATAACACCACCATTTATAATATCTAAACTATCAGAAATAAGTGTGATAT
Source organism: Phascolosoma agassizii (assembly GCA_035593235.1). Taxonomy (NCBI): domain Eukaryota; kingdom Metazoa; phylum Annelida; class Sipuncula; order Phascolosomatiformes; family Phascolosomatidae; genus Phascolosoma; species Phascolosoma agassizii. Next base: position 17,108 of record JAVJHY010622200.1, on the reverse strand, counting down.
CACCACCTTTGCCTCCACCTTGGGGTTCAAACTGGGTTTGTGCAGAAATCCCTGTAAGTGATGTAGAATTCATTCGATTAAGGTTAATACTCTTCGAAGTAATGCTGATACTGCCACCATCGCCACCACCGAAGGTAGTTGCATCAACAATACCTCCATTAATGACTTCTAAGTTTTCTGTTGAAACAGCGATATCACCGCCGTTTCCTCCTCCTATGCCATTAAGTAAGGTTCTTGCACTAATTCCTGTAGGAGATTCGGAATTCTGTTTATCAATAAAGATGCTTTTAGCAGTAATTTCGATGCTTCCACCATTACCACTCCCAGATGTAATTACATCAACTTGTCCTCCATTAAGAATCCTTAGATTATCCGTGTTTAGGGTAATGTTGCCCCCATTTCCACCTCCCTCACTTTCTAACTGAGTTTGTGCGCCAATACCTGCAGCTGTCTGAGAACTCTGTTGATCAATAGTAATATTTTTTGCGGTAACGCTTAGATCTCCACCGTCCCCGATACCAAAAGTATTGGTGGAAATGCCACCGCCATTCAAGATATCCAAGGTCTCTGTGGTCAACGTAATGCTGCCACCTGGACCTGCATTTTCGGTTTTGAGCTGCGTACCTGCGGTAATCCCATTTGGAGATTCAGACATGGAATTTTGTCGATCAATTACAATGTTTTTTGCGGTTATGTTAATTCTTCCGCCAGCGCCACTGCCAAAGGTCGTTACGTCAAGGCTTGCATTTTTTTTGATATCCAAACCGTCCGTGGTAATAATAATAGCACCACTATTACCTCCTCCTTCATGCAATAGACTTGTAGCATCAATCCCGGTTAAATAGAAAGAGTCTTTTCCATCAATGACAATATTTTTTGCATCTACATTGATGCTTCCGCCATTTCCACTACCAAAGGTAATTACATCAATAGTAGCGCCATTTTCGATCTCCAAGCGATCGGTGTTGAGCCTAATATTTCCCGCCTTTCCTCCGCCCTCTTGCTCTAATTGAGTTTGTGAACTAATTCCAGTCCCAAAATCAGAGTTTTGTCGATTCATCATGATGTTTTTTGCATCCACGTTGATACTACCTCCATCACCACTGCCAAAGGTCGTCGTATCAAGGGTACCGCCTCTCATAATTTGTAGATCTCCAAGCTTCATCACAATATCAATGTTGCCACCGTCCCCACTCCCAGTTGTATTCGCTTCGATAGTACCTTCATTTAAAATCCGTAAACCCTCCGCGATTATGGTTATATCACCTCCCATGCCACCACCATTATTTAACGTAGTTTCTGCATCTATTCCGGTAAAGAAGTCCGAATTTTGGCGGTCCACCAGAATGCTCTTTGCTGTGATATCAATGTTGCCACCGTCCCCACTCCCAGTTGTATTCGCTTCGATAGTACCTTCATTTAATATCTGTAAATCCTCCGCAAAAATCGTAATATTGCCTCCCATACCACCGCCTTCATTTGAGGTAGTTTCTGCATCTATTCCGGTAAAGGAGTCCGAATCTTGGCCGTCAACCAAAATGTTCTTTGCTGTAATGTTGATATTGCCGCCATTGCCACTGCCAAAAGTTGTCGTGTCAATAATACCTCCATTTACAATCTGAAAGCCATGAGTATCAAGCATAGGTCCTTTCATGATAATATCGATATCGCGCCCATCTATGATTCCATTGTTCCGCGCGAAAATAGAGGAACCATCGAGAACCATGTTTTCTCCAAAAATGGATATATGACCATTGGTATTTCCACTCGCGTCAAGAACTGTATTCCCCTTAATATCAATAGTTCGAGCTTCGATGGTGATATGTCCACCGTTACTCGGGGAGTTAAACTGATGTGAGCCGACGTTGACTTCAGAAAACACAATGGAAGAACCTTCGATTGGTTTATCAACTTCGGTGGAGACAAATTCTCTTCCATTTATTCCTAACGACCAACCATTTAAAATTCCCTGATCAAATTCCGGTTCTTTATCTATAATTCCTAAAAGCCAAGTCCCTTCAGCGTTCTGTCCCTCAAGAATTGATAGAGATTCATCGGGTTTTAATCTACCGGTGAATGGCGCGTGCCAATCTGTTATTGAAATTGGGGCATCGTCAGAAAGAATCGTATTCGTAAAATTATCTCCCTCCCCGCCAATATTACTGAAAAAGGTAATTGTTTTGGATTGCGGGCTGAATAGTCCAACCGTTAGATCCCCAACATAATCATGAGAAATATCTAATGACACCTCGATATTTTCGATTAAAGTAATAGCAATTGAGCTCGTTTTAATCCCCGTCTCCCCAAAAGCATTTTCACCATCGATCAACAATGTATCGGCAATAATGGAGATGTTTCCTGCATCGCCGGAGCTTTGTGATTGGGTTGTTATCAAGCTACGGACTAATTGAAAGTCGTCAGTAACCTCAATAGCCACCCCTGCGCTATCGATAATTCCTTCTGTTCGTGCGGAGATGAAAGAATCCGAAATAGTCAGGTTTTTTGCGTGGATGCTAGCCGCGCCGTCGCCTTCACCGTCAACGTTTATTTCCGTTCCATCGGTCAAGCTTATTTCGCCGAAATCCGTGAAACTGCCAACATCGAATTCAATTGAGCCGGATTCGGAGTTGCTAATTCTTACCTCACCTTCTGACTCGACGCTGACAATATTGATAGTTCCGGCGCTTGCTTCGAGACGGCTGGCGCTGGCATCAATATCACTACCAATTACGGATATTCCCTCTCCTTCATTGGCAGACAATTCGGATTGATCGAATGTAATCGCGCCGATATCGGCGCCGAGAAAGCCGTAGGCGGTGGGGGCGTCGGCGCTGAGGATCTCGTTTTCCAGGGGTTGGGAGAAGAATTGGTCGTTGTCGCCGAACGTCAGGTAATCTGCAGTCGAGACGTTGAAAGAACCATTAATGTTGATACTGGCGCTGGGGCCGAACATGACACCTGCAGGGTTGACAAGGAAGAAATCGGCGTTGGCCATCTCGGACTTCATAAGGCCGTCGATGTTGGAGATGTTCCCACCGGTAACACGATTGATGACGCGTTCGATCGTTGGGTCACCCGTAAAGGTGGCGAATTCTCCGGTATTGATATTGAATTCCTGAAAGCTGTGGAAGAGGTTGTTCCCGGCACGTTGGCCGAGGTCCTGACCAATAGTAAAGTCAGGACCCTGTAAAGCTTGGGCAGGTGTTCCAAGAGAGTCGTCGGTGCTGATTTGAGCCTGAGAGTTGAACGTCAGAGTTATCAAAACGATCGACCAATAAAAAAGATTAATACTCTTTGAAACATTCATAATAAATAACGATATACTTTTTCACCACGAAGGGCATGAAGAATGACAACACATTGATGTCGTCGGAAAGGTAGGCTAAGCTGTTGTTTGTCAATAAGATTAGATTTCTTGTCGAAGTAAAATCAGCCCTGGCACTCCGTGCCGTTTGAAAGCGGCGCCAGGCCGCCGGCACTCCAAAGCGCTACGCGCAATTTTGTCCTGTTTTTCTTTTATCCTTCGTAGATTTCGTACTCCTCGTGGTTTATATCTTTTATCGATCGCCAGCAAGAATTAACTCCTCCTACCTTATGGCCTCCAAAATCATTTTATTATTGGGGGGAGGTGTGGATTGTTAGGCTGGCGATACCCCATTGAATAGCATGATCGGCTGAAGCATTCGATATAATTTTAAGGCCTCGTCGCGCACGACGTTTTATCCTTTCACGGTTTACTGAGGCAAAGGGCGAGTTTAAGACAGCGTTTTTGCCCTCAAGTAAAAAATTTAAAGTGCTTTTGTCCGTGCAAGCAATGACCTCGATGATTTCGCGTCCGAAGGGCTCGCATACTTCAATTTTAAATCCTGATTTATTATTTAGTTTCACAGAATCGGGTATTCGTATAGACTGATTTGCTGAAATAAAGGTATCATTCTGATAAATATTAGGGTATAAAAGGATGCTCTTCCCATCAGGATAATGGGAAAAAATGGCCAGATGGCAGTCGATTTTCGGTCGAACTGTCAGGGAAAAAAGTTCACCGGCAATAAAGGTCTCTTTGTTTTCATTGACCCATAGATCCAGATCAATGGTTTTAAGGAAATCTTTGCCAATGAGTTCAAAATCCACGTCCCTTTCCTGTGGTTCATTCTCGGGTAAATCCGTATTCGGATCAGGCGTACTTTCCAATGGATCATCTGCAGTTATTGTTTCGAGACTTTTGATTCCACCACCATCACCCCCTTCTTTGCTGTTGGTATCCGACCTGTTTTTAACGGGTGTGTGCTCTCCCAATTCAGAATTAGGTTTTGGTGGTACCAAGATGTCTCCCTTAGCGAAAGGGATATTTTGACCAAACTTAGAGGTCTTCGTTTTTAATTGTTCAGCTTTATCGTTATTAATAGCACGAGCATTATCGTAAACTTTGATGTATTGGGAATGGGCTTTTTGCCATTTCTGGTATGTATCGAAATTGATATTTTCTGTTACAGGAATTTTAACTAAATGGTCGAGCAAAGCCTCAGCAGCTTCCCATGACATGGGATCGATTTTCTGTGCGTTTATTGTCATGGCATCAGATCGTAACTTTCCAATTTTTTCTTGAAAGTGACTTATTTGAGTTTGCAAAAAGTCCGTATATAAATCCTCATAAATGGTCAAGGCCCTTCCATATTCCTCATGAGCTTGAAGGTATTTTTCTTGCTTGAGTAGCGATCTTGCGCGTTCTTCCAACGACTCTGCTTGTTTCCACTCAGCCCGGTAAGAAAGGTCCGGTGATATGGAGTGGGCCTGGTTTGAAATACCGGCGATTTTTTTTATCAACTGGTGGCATTTTTCGTTTATCAGATAGTTATGCTGAAGTTGTCGAATAGATTTCCAAATTAAAAGATATTTGGCAGTGGCCTTCTCAATCTGATTTTGTTCAAGGAATTGATCGGCTATGTTCAATTCGCTTTTCAGAGATTCCTTTTTTGAAGCAAAGGAATGGGTTTCATTTATTGGTAAGCTGCTAAAGAAACGTCTAACCCTTTCAGCGAGATTTTCAGTCATCTCGAAGGTCATTCTATGATTTTCACGGAGTAAAGAATCCAAGTGGTTATTGAAGCCGAAAAACAGAGCTATGGCGATAACTATTCCGCAAAATGAAATTAAGCTGATGACGTATTTAGGGTTTATTGGTTTTTTGTGCGAGATGGCTTTTGTGTTGGTTGATTGTTTCTCAGGGGCCTTGAAGGTTGCCTGAGAGGATTCCGTGACATCCGACTTAGGGGATATCATTGGTTTCTTCGGCGGAATGGTATGCGAATGTGAAGGCTGTGGTATAGGTACATCGATGCTTACCTGATGTCGTTTCTCTGTATCCGTAGTTGGGGTTTCCAATTGACACCTTACAAGTTGGTCAAGGGATCCTGATCCATAGCCTTCAAGAGCATCTAGGACCTCCCGTGCAGATTGAAATCGATCCTCCGGTTTTAGAGCCATCATTTTACAAATGATTTTGCTAAGGTGGGTATTTACGGCCGGATTGATTTCATGGGGAGGAGTGAATTCGCCTGATTTTTTCTTTTCCAAAACTTCATATTGGTTATCGCCAGGGAAAGGTAATTTTCCAGTCACAATTTGGTAAAACGTCACTCCTAACGCATAAATGTCAGCATGATGAGCCACCCGCTTGGCGCATAGAAATTGCTCTGGAGGCATATAATAGGGGGTTCCCTTAGAGCTATCCGTTCTACTTAAACCATTGTCTTGATCTAGGTTTTTTGAAATCCCAAGATCTGCAAGTTTAAAATCACCACTTTTAGTAATGAGGATATTTTGAGGTTTGATGTCACGGTGAACGATATGGTGGTTTTCCGCTTCGAGTAAAGCACTGGCTATGCTTTTAATAACCGTTATAGCCTCCAACAAAGCCAATTTTCCCTTTTCTTCCAAAAGCCCCGCCAAATCTCCTTTCTCCGCATACTTCATAGCTATATATAAACCCGCATCATCGTCTCCGTATTCGTATATCCGGATAATATTGGGATGGTTAAGTTTGCGCGCATTTTTTACTTCCAGATAAAGACGCCTTTTTAAAAGGGCGACCGGCCCACAACGAAAGTCGAGTGGGAATACCTTTATGGCCACCTCTTCCTTGGTATTGGGATCCCGGCCAAGAAAAACGCGGCTGGTGGCGCCTACCCCAAGCTCTTTTTCAATGAGGTAACGGCCAATTGATTTGGGGAGCTTTTTATTCATTGCTGAAAAAATTGGGGAGTTCTGTTGCCCACCTATAGATTTGGTTTTTCTGGATTTAAGGTCGTTGGGTGGATCGGAAGGATTGGGATTGTTGTTCTTGGAATTCATTAAGGGTTTTCCCCGGATAATGGAATTGCTTTACCGTGTTTCTATTCAGGCGAAGATGAAGTAGAAGCATTCATAAAAAATCTCTCACAAAGACACCAAAGCACAAAGGAGTAAAAAATGAAATCAGGAAATATTTTCTTATTTTTTATCGCAAACTGTAACAAAAAGGGCTTAAAAGTTATTCGCAGAAATTACGCAGGTAGGTCGCCTCTGCCGGCGGCGACCAGGGTCGGGGTTGGCAAACCCGACCTACTTGTATGGCCTCTGAGGACAAAACTATAATCATAGGAATTTTCATTTTTGTTGAATGAGAATTTTTTTGGCTGCGGCTTTGCCGCGTTAAGTGGTAATAAAAATGAGTTCAATTTCGCCAAGCTTTACGATATCGCCATTATTGAGGATTTTTTCAGAAACAGGTTTATTATTGACTGAAACACCATTTTTTGACTGAAGGTCGCGGATGCGCCAAATATTTTGGTCACAAGATACAATGAAATGTTGGCTTGAGACAAGTTCGGAGTTCAGTTTTAGGGTGCAATTAGGGGCAGAACCAACATAAAATTTCCCTTTAATATCTACCCATCGGCTATTTCCTGAGGTGACCACGAGAAACTGAGGACTCCAGTCGCCTGGTGGTGGATGATTAATGTAGAGTTTTCGTAGAAGTTCAATTCTTTTAGTGACCTCGGTTTTAGGCCGTTCGTTATCGAAGTAAGACGTTTTCAGGTTTTTGTCGGCAAAATCGCTGCTGCACCAGTGGATAGATTCATCTTCCTCCCCAATTTCCTGTTGGATTTTTTTTACCTCCTCTTTAAGCATCGTAATGACGCGTTCCTTTTGTTTATAAACCGCCATTCGATTAGGGATGCTAAGTTCATCTGCAACTGCTTGTGCTGCCTTTTCCTTCAGCACCTGCAGCACAAATGATTTCCAGGTTGCTGGTTCAACTCGTTCCCTGACCCCCGATAGAGCATGTCCGATAAGGTTATTTTTTACCTTCTTTTCGAATTCCTCAAACATTTGGCGGGACCTTGGGTCAGAGATTTCCGTTTCATGGATCGGTATGGCTTCCTTCAATAGAATACCACGCTTTTTGTTGTCTTCTGACCATTTATACACGGTTCGAGCAACGGTTTTGAACAGGACGCTACGAAATTTGCCTTTTTTCGGATCGTACTCAAAGCTTGGGATATAGCGAACAATCTCAGCCATGGACATCTGTAAAATATCCTCCGCTGTCGCGCGATCTAAACCACGACTTCGAATAAATCCAAAAAGTATTGGGCTGTAAATCTGGTAAAAGCGCCCCCATGCCTTGTTATCCGATGGATTCTTTATTTTTTCAATCAGGGTTTGAGAGGTTTTAATTCCATCTTCTGTCATATTCGGTTTCCCTGTTTTCTGATCCCTATAAAAAAATTTCATTCCATTCTCAAAAACCAATGCTGCGATGTTAATATCAAGATCTAATTGACCACAATAGCGCACAAAAACCACAAAATTTAACCTTCGCTTATCTTGCGCATTTTACCACTCATACTGTTCAATCAATTGGAGTTATCTGTTTGCCGCAATTAGGCACTGTACATAACTTTGCTCTAAAGGTTATCGGTGAGTCAAAATTCGCAATCGACTTTGGAGCCCTAGGCTTTCTGTGAGCCTACCAAAGCGTAAACTCCAATGGGGGTGTCGTGATTTATTGAGTGAAGACCACTCCTGCTACACTATAGTAGGAGCATTTTTTTCTAAATCTGACGGCAAAATTTCAAAAATAATTTAATTTGTGCAGAAAAAAGTTCATTCGTCTCCTCCGGAAACTGAATAAAAAATTGAAAAAGGAACCTTTCAAACGAAATCGTCCTCGTGGAGATAACCGGAAGAATTGGGCTTTTTAATTAACTTACTTACTTAGATCAAATGAAGTTCTCAGTGTAATCGTCATGAAATTTATGTATCCCTGTCAGGGAAATAATAACTCACATTTTAGCACACACAGTGTGTTTTATATTCCACACTTCGGCCCGAGCAATAACCTGGCTCCAGAAATTTAAAAAATGATCTTAAGTTACAGAAGAGATTTCAAAATTGAGATTTTAGATTGATTAAAACCTGCACGGCTTGAGTTTCGTTTCCCATTCCAACGGTTCTCTGGGCAGGTATGTTTTTAGACGCAGTCTTTGGAGACCGTTTTGTGGGTTTCAAGGAATTTTGGCAAAAAAAGTCCCCTGGGACAATTTTTGAGCCATTTTTTTTTGCGACTTTTAAGACAATTGTTTAAGGCTATTTTTCTCTTTTCTGAAATGATGTCAGAGCGCAAAACTGGTTTATAAGAGGTAGACCCCATACCGTAGATCATGCGTTGAGATCACAAAAGAGCGCCTGTCTCCAAGACGGGTTTCTAAACCCAAGTGCGATTGCGGCGTTGCTTATTTTCCTTTAACAATGATCTACGTTATGAGGGTGTTGAGTTGGTCACTGTTTTTATGTTTTCATGAGTTCGCTCCTGTTGAATTTTTTTTAGTTTTTCTAAGAGTTCCGGGAGCTGATCGGTTATCTGCTTTATGGTCGAAGTTCTTGGCAGGCCATAATGATGAGAACCTCCTGATCGCGACCATTTTTTTAATTTCAGGTTTTTAATTTCATTATCAGCAGCGGCGATTGGCAGTTGCCATAGAGCGTTTTGAATCGCAGTGAAAGTGGCATCGGAGCTCATATTGTGGTCTGCAGCAAAGCGGAGAATTTTTGCCAAAACCGGGTCATGCTGTTGGCATTTCGGGTGATCAAAGAGTTGGCAATCAGCGAGCATTTGGAAGCTGAACTGCGTGAATCGATTGCCCATGGCGACATGGATTTTCTTGCCATCCCATCCACGATTCCTTCGCAGATCGGCCCAGGCACTGAAGTAATCGTTATGCTTTACGATATTGAAAGCAATTTCCAAGATCGCATCACGGAGTCGGGCGTTGTGACCTTTGACAATAGGGCCGTCGGCACGATCAACTTGATCACTCTGGTAGCGTGATGGAAATAAGCCAGCCCGGCCACTGATCTGACGGGAAGTCGGGTAATTTGCAATCGGGCCAAGTTCGCTCATATAACCGGAAGCAGAAACAACATTAATACCGGCGACACTTAAAAGAAGAACCCCTGAAGTGCTCACCAGGAATTCCAAAAGTTCTAATTCATACTGATGAATTTGTTGACTTAGATTCCGAACCAACTTAAGATAATCGCATAAAATGCGATGTTCGAAGGATTGAATTTGATTATGGACTGGAGCTTCCGAAGCCCAAGCATGGATCCGATGCAGAAGCCGTTGAGTACAGCGAACATCGAGTTGTTTAAGCTTAAGGCCCATGGACTTGACATCAGTTTTGAGTATGGCTTCAGGCGAATCATATTCAAGAAGGAGACGGATGGCTGTTTCCGATGTCCAAAAATCCTTAAATAAGGAGCTATATCCTGGCATAAGGGCTTGAATGTGTTCTTGGCATTGGGTTTTGATCTGAGAGCGTTTTTTAACGAGATTCTCTCGGGCCCGATTAAGGCACTGCCATTTTTGGTAAGCACTAGGAAGAGGATAATCCTCACTGCCGTATCCGCTGATCATCGCTCGAGTCATGGCATCCAGATCGACTTCATCAGTTTTGATACCGGAACTGGCAGGCTGCCGCAATTGTTTGGTGGTAAATGGATGGATCATTTTAATCGGCCATCGTTTTTTGAGGACCTGTTTGATCGGTTGATGGAGTCGTCCGGTTGTTTCAATGCCAACGGCAAGCTCTTGCAACTGGTTCTCTTTCATCTGCTTGAGCAGTGTAAAGGGTAATGCTTCTAAATGTCCTTTAGTATTGGGAATAGGGTCAGGTTCCCATAATGGCTCTCCGTAAAAGTCAGACAATTTGACACAAAAATTATTTTTAGATGAATCCACAACGAATAACCCGAATTTATCACCGCCTATTTGACGGACTTGTTGACGTAAAGTATTAGTGCTTTTGTTTTGACAAAAATTCCTGCGATTTTTAGATTTTCGTTTATTCTTTCTCATTGTCAGACCTCCATTGATAATGGGTTTAGGGTTAAGGTAAAAATTATGTATAACCCATTTTGAGGTCTGACAACTATTCAATTTCCAAAAGAGCCGGAATTTCCCCCGCACCCCCTGAGCTAGTTATCCACAGTCTCCGCCTCCGCTCCGACGAGTTGGCTAAGGCCCATTCTCGCGGAGCCGGAGACTATGGATAACTCTGAAAAACTAACATACCAGTGCGCAAGCCGGGTCTGCCTTTATCCCATAATTCTTCGCAGCTGAATTCATTCTCTTGAGAAATACTCAATAGCGATCTTGATTCCCCATTCAATATCAGTTAAGCGCATTAATCCTCGCCATAGTACTTCAAAACCGGGAAAGGGGCTCGACCTTGTTTTAACATGGCCTCCGAGTGCTCCGACCATATCCATAGCCTCTCCTATCGGTGGGGGTACTTTTGGAAGTTTTTTTTTACTGCCAATGAAAGGGCTTGCCACTCCCGTTTACTGAAAACCATATCACATGAAATTTCCGGATAGTTCCTTCCCAACAGAGCCAGAAGCATAATCCGCCAGGCAATTACCATGTCAATGGCTATGAGTAATTTTAATTTGTCTGCGGTCTGTTGTTGGTGTTTTTCAACCTTGCAACCGCTTTTGAGCACTCGATGAAACTCTTCAATCCGCCAGCGGAGTTTATAAATTTGGACGCAGTTGAAAGCGTCTTTTTCCGAAAGAATCTCTAGAGTAGTCAACAAAAACCAGTGGATCGCTTCCGCTCCTGGCGGAGGATTTTTCTCTCTGGCAAAGAGCGCGTATAACGATATAGGATCCCATTCTCTTTTAAGGGACGTTTTGGGAGCGCTGATCGTCACTTTTTCATAGCTTATGGTCAGTTGTGCTGTACGCGCTTTCATCGCCGGTCTTGCCAATTTGTTTCCTTTACTTTCTCGGGAACGTTGTGGCGGAACTTTTATAGGGGCTTGAAACGATTGGCTGCTCTGCTCCAATTTTTCAAAGAGTTTCAGTTCTGAATTTTCAAGGCATCGATTATGCTGAGCCCTGGTTAACACCCCAACTTGCTTGTCATTTTGAACAGCTTCCTGGTAGATTTCATAGATATCACCCTCACGGTCTGTGACATTCACGATCTCTGTATTCGGACATCGTTTGGAAAGGGCAAGCGCCTTTCTGTAGCAAGCAAGCCAGCGAAAACTTTCCTTCTTCTCTATCGGAAGATTATTTCTATTCGTTGAAGAACCCACCAATTCCGGAGCATAGCACTTGGCGTCCCCTATACCAAGCGGAATTCCTTTATCATCTATCATGAATAAGGAATGCAGATTAAGACCGGGAGTTCCCTTACTGTTTTTATTTTTCGTGATCAATCCTAAACCTTGACACTTTTTCAACTTTGAATAATTCAGATCGCTTGTGTCTTGGACCGCATAGACTCTTTTGCACCCCATCGTTCGCTGGACCGTTCGCTCACAGTGCGGCCTTAGAATTTCCTCATAAGTCAATTCCTCATTGTCGTTGCCAAGAAAATTGTAGTACCCCTTGATGGCGTAACGATCGGCATCTACCGCCGTTGAATAGCTCTCAGAGGGCTTTTTCCCTTTGTCTGAAGCAATTTTTATCAACCGTTGCGTTAACCTTTTGTCACCAATCTGGGCTTTACCAAATTCATGGGGTGCCCATTGGCCAGGACCCATTCCACTGGTTAAATCAATGGCTCCGAAGTTTTCCACACAACAAGCTTCCGGTAAATCGGCGAGTTCTCGAAAGTTCTTCTCCAGCACATAAACGTAAATATCTTTAATCGATTCGCCTTTACGGTTGTACCGATCATTACGGCCTCGCCCCTTGGTTTTACCGACAAAGGTCCAGTTCGACGCCTTATAGCATCCACCTGAAAATTGCTTGGTGTCAACAAAACTTTCCACTAACCACGGACGGAAACCATAACGGTCTTCAAAATCATTCGCCAAGCGTTTGAGTGTTAAGCTCATTACCCGTGAAGCAAGATTCTCACACTTCACACTCTTGCGGATAAGAAAACGGCTCAGGCTCACAAGACGATCCTGGTAAGCCAAGCGCTGGTCGGCGTTCCAAGCTATCCAATTATCTCGATCTTTCAATTGCAACGCACAAGCACTAAACCCCAAACCGCCAAGCCAATAGTCTTCACTCTTTATCAGATAGCGAAGTTGGCAGCCCATCAAACGTCTTCGCCCCTGAGGATGTTCCCGAATCATTAACTCATTCCAAATCTTGCGCTTTTCCAGGTCGTCCCGCTCCACTCGAATAATTTGAAGGTCTGACAGAAAATCAACCCTGTCCCCTAAGCCAACGACCTCTGGCAGGGCTTCTCCAAGGCGAACCATTCGATTATAATTGCCATGCGACCCTATATGAGAAGCACGCGGTAAAATAAACTTTCCCGCCTTTTCAAGATCCTGTAACACCACCCGACAGCCACAGGTACGAAGTTCATTTCTCCTATCTCTTAAATCGAACTGCTCACAGACTCTTTTTGCTAAACTGTTCCGCGTATGTTTAGGGGGCTGTTCCAGTTCTTTCTTGACAAAGTCAATACTCTCCTCAGATGATAACAAATTTCTCAAGCTTCTTCTCTTTAGAATTTTAAACATTTTTGTCCTCTCCATTTCATTTTCTTAAAAATGAAAAGAACGTAATCGAAAAAAAAAATTATTCCAGCTTTCTTACGGGATCTTGGCAGAGCCGGGTTGCGCTTTGGAACTTTGCGGAGCAAAGGTGGAGGTTTGCACTGGGTTTTCATCTTGTCATCGTAGATTAAATTCTGAGTGCAGTTAACACGTCTCCACCACTCCGTGGCGTACCAAAGCGGTGCCAGGTCACACGCACTCCAAAGCGCTGCGCGCAGGTATTTTAGATAAAGTTTTTGGAGTGCGCAAGCCGGGTTGCGCTTTAGTACTTCGCGGAGCGAAGGTGGAGGGTTGCACTGGGTCTTCATTTTGTCATCGTAGATTAAGTTCTGACTGCAGTTAACACGTCTCCGCCACTCGGTGGCGTACCAAAGCGGTGCCAGGTCACACGCACTCCAAAGCTGGCTGGCGCCAGCAAAGATTTTCACGAAATTAGAAATCATCATTCACCTTTAAAGTATCAATCTTGAAACTATTTCACGGTCTTCTTAAATGCGGCACTTGCGGATTGCTCAAACCAGCAAGCAGAGCACCAACGGTACTCAGAAGCATTTTTCACGATTCCGTGATGGACTGGGTTTTGATGAACGTTATTGAGTCTAGCAAAATAAGAACGCTGATACGTAATTTGAGTATCAAAATACTGAAACCATACACGTCGACCAGGAGCGGAGTCAAGATGATTGAGGGCCTTCGCTGTTTGGCTATGTAGTTTGGACAAAAAGGCTCGAAGTGTCTGACTATCCTCAGGTGATATGGCAATACAATGATAGTGATTAGACAGGATAGCCCATGCCTGGAGTGTCCAGCCGAATTCTTCAGATAGTTCAAAGAATTTGTCCATAAATAGATTCAGTCGTTGATGATCCTGCAAAATATGCTTTTTTTCATAGGTCCCACACGTAACCATGTAGGTTCCTTGCTCATCAAGCTTATGAACTGGGGCGTGAGGCCAGTCTGACATCAGAATATTCCTATATTTTCAGACGAAGTCTTTGGAGTGCGCAAGCCGGGTTGCCCTTTGGTACTTCGTGGAGCGAAGGTGGTGGTTTGCACTGGGTTTCATCTTGTCATCGTAGATTAACTTCTGACTGCAGTTAACACGTCTCCGCCAGCCTGTGGCGTACCAAAGCGGTGCGCGCAGATTTTGTTTGATTAAAAATATGTTCATTATTGTACCTAAAACAAGGATGCTGAAATCTGGAGATGTATGCCGTCGTCTTGAAGGTTATAGTCGTCGTTTCTGCTGACATTATTCAGCTTCTGACCCCAAAAGATTTCGGCCATGATGTTTTTGCCGGGGTCCCAACGTAATCCCACGCCGACGCTGTAAATGCTTTTGGAATCAATGTCATCATTGTTTTTAGCCCAACTATTGCCGTAATCAAAAAAGGGGATGAGTTTGATTTCGCCGTCTTCAACATTGGTACTGACTTTGGGAATCTTGATCTTGCCAACAGGGAACCGGAATTCGAGGCCACCAACAAATCCGTTGTCATTGGTCAACTCATTCTCCCGATAACCACGCACCGTGTTGCGTCCGCCGATGCCGTATTTTTCCAGGGGAGGAAGCTGATCTTCGGAAAGCCTAAGGGCCGCCCGGAGTAATATCTGTCCGTTCAGGAAGGGAAGACGGGAGACATACTGGGCCTGCCCCTCCCAAAGGATAAATTCGCCGTCCGCGGGATCACCGACAATGGTGGCGTGCAGCCAGTCCAGGCCGATGGCGAAATTAGAGCGCAATGCGAGAACACTTGTCTGATTCCGTTCCACAAATTCCTGACCGATATTGAGAACGGTGATTCGACTCACCCCCTCATCAACACCCTCTGACAACGAGGTGGGTTGAGAGAGGAGAAAGGTTTCGCTTTTTTTTCTTTCCAGGGTCAGAAACATAGAGAATTCACGGTTGATTGTCCGGTAATAGGGTTGGCGTATGGTGAGGGAGAAAATTTCACTTTCGCTATCGATATTAAGATCACGAAAGACATCGGTGATAATGGTGGAATCACTTTCCGCATAGCTCGCGGTGATCTGCGACTCAGAGGGATTCCAGCGCGCATCAAAGAATACATTAAAATCGTCAGCACCTTCGGTCGTTCCGTAGCTACCGCCAAAGGTTTCGCCCCATCCCAATAAGCTCCGAAAGGAGCCGAAGACTTCGCCCCGATAACTGCCGGTGCTGGGTGAGCGGTGGTTATTGAAGAGGAAACCCAGTTGGTGGGGAGTTGACTCAACGACATCGATATCGAGAATGCCTTCGCCCGGGGCAACGCCGGCAGCCAGTTTAGCGTTGATATTGCGAATTATAGGATCTTGTTGAAGGAGTTGCAGGGGCTTCTGCAGGTCAAAGATGTTCACGGGTTCCTTTAGATCGCGTTGGATGCGGCTGAGGATATAACCGTCTCGTAACCAGCGATTGCCCTTGAGGTCCATTTTAGCGATCACCCCCTCAATGATGGTGAGGATCAGGGTGCCATCGATGAAGGTTTGATCTTTGACGACGACCCCTGAGTTAATGTACCCTTTTTCGATATAAAACTTAGTGAGCTTGTCCCTTAGATCATGGATTTTATCAATGGAGATCGGGACATTTTCGTAATCGCTGATGAGTTCGGCCAATTGGTCATCACTAAACACTGTATTGCCTTCGAACACGAATTTTTTTATGGTAATCTCGTCCTGGGTGGAAATGCGAGCTCCAGGATCTTTCGGCAGGTCAGGCAATCGAGTTTCTGCGAGTATAGAAATTTCGAATAACCCCAAACTAGCAATAATGCCTAAATTTTTAATAAATGAAAACCTGTTCATAGATTTAGCAAGACACAAAGGAAAATCTGTTAGTTATTCCCCCTGAAATGTACGGAGGCGTGGAGTCTTTATTTTTCTTTCTAAATTGACGAAGTCTTTGGAGTGCGCAAGCCTGGGTGCGCTTTGGAATGCCACGAGTGGCGGAAATGTATCAGCTACAGCTAAAAACTCAACAAAATGAACAATATGAACACCCAATACGAGCCTCCTCCTTCGCTCCGCTAAATCGTAAAGCAGTACCAGGTCAGCGCACTCCAAAATGCTGTGCACAAATATGTTTATGCAGCTATTTGGTATCCTTCGAGGTTAATATCCAGTCGACCGGAGAAACGTCCTCTATCAGATTAAACAATGCATATTATTGTTTGCTTTTTCTTTTATTATTTTGATCTTCCCCCTAAATCCTTTGCCATTGTCTTTCACGTCTATCTCGTAATCCTCATTTCGGAACTCGCCTGTTGTCTGTTGTCCGGGACGCTCAACCCCGGCCTAGTGATTTTTTTAGACGAACTTTGTTGGTTATTTGTAGAGATCCTTTTCCTGCTTAAAACCGATGGCAATCGGGCTCGGCAGCAGGTCATCAGGAGCAAGGGAAACGCCTTCTCTATCGACCACATTAAATGAGCCTATTTCTCCCCGTGCATATTTGATTGAACAAGGAACCATCGACCAAAGTTCAATATCTAGGAAATTTTCAGGTAGCAAAATCAACTCGGAATTTAGGTCGAGATCAAATTCTTTTGAAATAACGAGTTCCGAAGACACATCGATTACGCTTTCTGGTCGTGCAATCCGACCATTTTCACTGGCAAAAAATTCATTGGTAGTAATGCGAACATTTCCACCTTTTCCCCGCGCGGCACTAGCCTTTATCCTACTATCCGACATAATCAAAGCCTTGTTTGCAATGGTTATTTCACCTCCATTATTACCCGCGACCGCGGATATTAAACTGTTACTTTCCAAACTTTGGATTCCTCCCGAATTTAAGGTGATGCTGCCTCCATCCTTACCCCCCGCACCATTTATTTGGCTACCGCTACGAAGATAAATATCGTTTGCGGTAATGATTTCAATATCTCCAGCATTTGCTAAGGTAGCTTGAGTGGTGACCGCACTCTTTTCGCTAGAACTGAAATCAGTAGCGATGATGCGGACACTTCCTCCATCTCCTTCTCCACTCGCATCCGAAGAAAGACTAGAGTCTTCCTTAAGACTGATAGC
>JAVJHY010621145.1:0-18183 GCA_035593235.1 Phascolosoma agassizii | reverse complement strand
GCCGGCGCACTCGATGTCGAGGAACATCGCGCGCTCATCCGCCGCGCGATCCGCCGCGCCCTGGAAGATCGCTTCGATCCGTGCGAGCTCGTCGGTCATGTTCGGCGTTTCCGGCATCCGAATGTCGTGCGCCCGCCGCCACGCCCAGCCCCAAGTCGCTTGGGAAAAACGCGCGATCCGGCCCGCATCACTCGGGATCCGCCTCCCCGCGCTCGAGCTCGGTGCGCAGCCAGGCCTTGATGAAGCGCCACTCGCGCTCGATCGTCCCGACCGACAGCCCTAGCGCGCTCGCGGTTTCCTCGTTGGTCAGCCCGGCGAAGTAACGCAGGTCGACGATGCGCCCCTTGCGCTCGTCGGTGCGCTCGAGGCGCGTCACGGCTTCCTCGAGGAGGATGAGCTGGTCGTCCTCGCCCGCGACGTTCGGCAGTTCGATCTCGGCGTACTCGATGTCGACACGCTCGCGATCGCCGCCGTGCTTGACGCGCGCCTTGCGCCGCGCCTGGTCGACGAGGATGCGCCGCATCGCGCGCGCGGCCGCGCCGAAGAAGTGTCCGCGTCCGTTCCATCCCGGATCCTCGTCGCCGACGAGGCGCAGGAAGGCCTCGTGCACGAGGCTCGTGGCCTCGAGCGTTTGCCCCGGGCGCTCGCGCGCCATGCGCGCGCGGGCGAGCGCACGCAGCTCGTCATAGACGAGCGGGAGCAGCTCTTCCGCGCTATGCGGTCCCCCACGCTCGATCTCGCGCAAGAGCCTCGTGACCTGGTCCCGTGACGGCTCGGACATCGGGCGCATCTTGTCACGCCGCGCTACGACGCGAAAGCGCGCGTTCTACGGACCGGCACGCGCGCGACGTCGCTGGCCGAATTGGTATCCTGTAACCCATGAAGATCCCCTCGCCCCTCCTCGTGCTCGCCACCCCCCTCGTCCTCGCGCTCGCCACCGGCTGCCGCGCCACCCTGCCCGCCGGCGACGCGATCGGCGAAGAGATCGAGCCGCGCTCGGTGCTCACGCTCGCGATCGTCGACACGACCCCGTCCGACTACTTCGAGCAGACGCTGCTCGTCGAAGCCACGGCCGTGAAGGTGTGCGAGCGCGCCGGCTGCTGGATGCAGATCCAGGACGGCGACCACACCGCGATGGTCCGCTGGGAGGCGGGCTGCGGCGGCAAGTACGTGTTCCCGAGCGACATCGTCGGCAAGCGCGTGCTCGTTCAGGGTTCGTTCTATCCGAAGACGATCTCCGAGGAGGATGCCACGCACCTCGAGGAGGAAGCGGGCGGGGAATTCGAGGTCGAGCGCGAAGGCTACGAGTTCAACGCATCGGCGATCCTCGTTCCGAGCGAGTAGCCCGCCCGACGCCGACTGTTAGGCTGTCGGCGTGATCCGCTTCGACAACGTGTCGCGCGAGTTCCGCGGTGGACCGCGGCCGGTGTTCGCGCTCGAGGGCTTCGAGCTCGACGTGCGCGCGGGCGAGACGGTGTGTCTCGTCGGGCCTAGCGGCTGCGGCAAGACGACGGCGCTGCGCCTGATCGCCGCGCTCGACGCGCCGACCGCGGGCAGCGTGTTCGTCGACGGGAAGCGCACGGATGAATGGGACCCGATCCGCTTGCGGCGCAGCATGGGCTACGTCCTGCAGAGCGGCGGGTTGTTCCCCCACCTGACCGTGGCGGCGAACGTCGGGCTCGTCGCGTCGCTCGACGGGCTCGGGGCTGCGGAGCTCGAGGCACGCGTCGACGCGTCGATGCGGCGCGCGCGGCTCGATCCCGAAGGCTTCGGTGCGCGCTATCCTCGCGAGCTGTCCGGTGGCGAGCGGCAGCGCGCCGGCGTCGCGCGCGCCCTCGCGATGTACCCGCGTATTCTCCTGATGGACGAGCCGTTCGGCGCGCTCGATCCGGTGACGCGCGGCGAGCTCCAACGGGAGTTCCTCGAGCTGCGCGATGCGCTGGACACGACGATCGTGCTCGTGAGCCACGACCTGGCCGAGGCGTTTCGAATCGGGCATCGCGTCGCGCTCCTTTCGCACGGACGCGTCGAGCAGGTCGGCACCGAGGACGAGCTCCGGAGCCGGCCGGCGAGCGCGTTCGTCGAGCGGTTCCTCGGAGGGCAGGACTAATGCTCGCGGCGGTCTTGCTCCCGGTGCTCGGCGGTCTCGGCGCGGGCGCCGCGGCGCAGGACGCGCAGGTCGTCGTCGGCAGCAAGGCCTTCGCCGAGTCGCACCTGCTCGGCGAGATCATGACGCAGCTCCTGCGCGCGCACACCGATCTCGAGGTCACACACCGAAGCGGGCTCGGCGGAACGCTGATCTGCCACGGGGCGCTGACCGGCGGAGAGATCGACCTCTATGCGGAGTACACCGGTACGGCGTGGGCCGTCGTGATCGGCCGCGAGGAGAAGGTCACGTCGTCGCTGCGGACGTTCCTCGGCGTCGAGCAGACGTACCGCGCGAACGACGACCTCGAGTGGCTGCAGCCGTTCGGGTTCAACAACACGTACGTCATCGCGCTCGACGCCGCGCGCGCGGACGCGCTCGGCATCGCGTCGCTCTCGGACCTCGCGCGCCATCCGGGGCTCCGCGCCGGCTTCAGCCTCGAGTTCCTGAACCGCGCCGACGGGTATCCCGGGCTGGCCGCGCACTACGGACTCGAGCTCGATGCGCGCGGCATGGACCACGGGCTCGTCTACGACGCGGTTCGCGCGGGCGAGATCGACCTCTTCGACGCCTACTCGACCGACGGCAAGCTGTCGCGCGACGACGTGCGCCTGCTCGCCGACGACCGCGCGTTCTTCCCGCCGTACGAGGCGGCGCCGGTTGTACGCGGCGAGCTCCTGCGCGCGCACCCGGAGGTCGGCGAAGCGCTCGGCCGGCTGGCGTTCGCGATCGACGACAAGACGATGAGTGCGCTCAACCGGCGCGTCGAGGTCGAGGGCGAGGCGTTCGGCGACGTGGCGCGCGACTTCCTGATCGAGCGCGGGCTGCTCGAGGGCGAGGTCGCGCAAGACACGAACACCCGCGGCTGGTTCACGCGCGCGCGCGGCGTCGAGACGCTGCGCCTCGCCGGCCAGCACGTCTTCCTCACGCTCGTCTCCGTTCTGCTCGCCGTGCTCGTCGCCGTTCCCCTGGGCGTGTGGATGACGCGCCACGAACTCTTCGCGCGCATCGCGCTCGGCGTCGCCGGCGTGCTGCAGACGATCCCGAGCCTGGCGCTGCTCGCGACGCTGATCGCCGTTCCGGGGCTCGGCCTCAGCCGCCGCTCGGCGATCTTCGCGCTGTTCCTCTACGCGCTGCTCCCGATCCTGCGCAACACACACACCGGCGTGCGCGACGTGGATCCGGAGCTCGTCGACGCCGCGCGCGCGATCGGACTCACCGAGCGCCAGACGCTGCTCCGCATTCGCATGCCGCTCGCGATCCGCACGATCCTCGCCGGCATCCGCACCGCGACCGTGATCAGCGTCGGCGTCGCGACGCTCGCCGCCTTCATCGGCGCCGGCGGCCTGGGCGAGCCGATCATCACCGGCCTCTACCTCAACGACACGCGCCTGATCCTGTCCGGCGCGATCCCGGCCGCGCTGCTCGCGATCCTCGCCGATTTCGGACTCGGCCGCCTGGAGCGCGTGCTCACCCCGCGCGGACTCGCGTCATGAGCTTCGAGATCCGCCGCCTCGACCGCGAAGCCGAGCTCGACCGACTCGCGATCGATGCGATGGGACACGAGGTCGTCGAAGCGGGCGACGCCTTCGTCTTCGAGCACCTGGACGGCGTGCGCGACTACTGGTTCGACGCGCGCGGCGACGCGTACGTCGCGACGAACGCGGAAGGCGAAGTGGTCGGCACCTACATCGTCAAACCGAACCAGCCGGGCCGCGGCGCGCACGTCGCGAACGCCGGCTACATGGTGCTGTCGAGCGCCCGCGGCACGGGCCTCGGCATGCAGCTCGCCGAGCACTCGCTCGAAACAGCCCGCGCGGCCGGCTACACGGCCTTGCAGTTCAACCTCGTCGTCGCCTCGAATACGCACGCGCTGAGTCTGTGGGAGAAGCTCGGCATGCGCGTCGTCGGAACACTGCCCGCCGCGTTCCGGCGCGAGGACGGCGGGTACGACGACGCGCTGGTTCTCTACCGCGAGTTGTAGGCCGGCTGGTCACGCGCGGCTATGCGTGAATCGGTGGCGCCTGCGGCCCGCAACGCGCCAGGCTTCGCCTGAGCGCGCGCGCTCCCCCGCGAGCCGGACCATGCCGCGGCCGCTACCGCGTCAATGTCAGTCCCAAGCAGTTCCAGCGGCGACAACGCTCGATTCGGGGATTCGAGCACGTCCCCACCGTATCGACACGCGGCGCTTCGCGCCGCTGAGGGACAACCTCGCTTCGCTCGGATCCCTCGGCCGCAGGCGCCCGTATGACGCGCGGGGCTTCGCCCCGCTGCAACGCATGCGCCGCTTCGCGGCGCGCGTCGCGGGCCACAGGCGCGAGCGAAGCGCACCGCGCACGCCC
This sequence comes from Phascolosoma agassizii, assembly GCA_035593235.1. Taxonomy (NCBI): domain Eukaryota; kingdom Metazoa; phylum Annelida; class Sipuncula; order Phascolosomatiformes; family Phascolosomatidae; genus Phascolosoma; species Phascolosoma agassizii. Next base: position 13,695 of record JAVJHY010621145.1, on the reverse strand, counting down.
CCCTACTCCACCGACCCCAGCCACGCCTCGCGTAGCGCGATCTGCTCCGGGGTCGCGTTGTCGTCGAAGCGCATCGAGGGGACCATCGTGCGGCGGGCTTCGAGGGTGATCTCGACGAAGACTTCGACGCCGGCGCGGTCGAGTTCGAGGTAGACGACGTCGCCCGCCTCGCGTTCACGCAGGAAGTCGTTGAGGTCGTCGTAGACCTCGCCCTCGGCGGATGCGATGCGGTCGCCCGCGTGGGGCTCGTCGTCCGGGACGTCCGCGCCGCGGCGGCCCATGATGCGGTCGCCGAACATCGGGAACGGGAACGCGCAGTCGACCACTTTCTCGGAGTAGTCGATGCCCGCGTGGGACAGGATCTTGCCGATCGGCGGGTCCATCGTGCCGTGCACGTAGCGCGCGAAGAACTCGCCGAACTCGTGGTTGCTGATGGCGGTGCAAGCGCGCTCGACGTCGTTCTCCGCGAAGCCCGCGTTGTGCTTTGCGAACCAGCGGTTGAAGAAGCGCACAACGTCGTTGAGCGACTTCTTGCCGCCGGTTTCGTGTCGAATCTGGAGGTCGATCAGGAGGCCGAGCAGCTCGCCCTTGCCGTAGTAGTCGACGCGCGGCTCGGTGGCGTCCTGGTCGCGGTGCCAGACGTTGCGGCTGGCCCAGTAGACCGAGTGTTCCTTGCGGCGCACCTTGTTCTGCTCGCGCGCGATGACCTGCGTCAGGTGCGCGAGATACTCATCGGGCGTCCAGACTCCGGTGCGGGCGAGCGTCAGATCGCCGAAGTACGAGGTCCAGCCCTCCGACACCCACAGGTTGCCGGTGTAGTTCTCGTGCTGGTACTCGAACGGGCCGAGCGTGTCGGGACGGATGCGCTTGACGTTCCACGCGTGGAAGAACTCGTGCGACGTGACCGACGCGCCCGCCTCGGGGTTCGCCTTCTGCGCATCGGCGCGGAGTCCGATCGCGGTGGAGTTCAGGTGCTCGAGCCCGCCGCCGCCCGGAAGCGTGTAGAGGAAGACGTAGTTCGGGAACGGGAACTCGCCGAAGAGCTCGCCGATGTTCGCGACGATCGCGTGGACGATGTCGACGAAGGCGTCGATGTCGAAGTCGTACTCCTGCGCGTTCTCGAAGAAGACGCAGCTGAACGGCACGCCGGCGACCTCGAACTCGCGCTCCTCGTAGTGCCCGATGATCCCGGGCGCGTCGATGAACGTGTCGTAGTCCTTGGCCCAGCGGACCATCGCGTCGTCGGTGGTCAGCAGCCCGTTCGCGAGCTTCCAACCGTCGGGCAGCACGTAGGTCGAGCGTACGGGCACGTGCTTCGAGCCGGGCACGTACATGTAGGTGTTCGGCCCGCGGATCTGCAGGCCGGTGACGCTGTTGCGCGGCAGCGACACCTCGCCGCGGCGCCCACGCGCCGCCGACACGCGATAGCTGATGCGCACGTCGCGCACACCCGCGGTCGCGATGCTCCACGTCTGATGGTCCATGCGCACGACATCGAGCCCCACGCCGTCGCCGGTCGTCGCGAGGAAGCCCTCGACGTTCTCGCCGTAACGCCCGATGTAGTACGCGCCCGGCGTCCAGTTCGGCATCGCGAGGTGCAGGATTGGTCGCTGCAAGCGATCGATGTCGATGTCGATCACGAGGCTCTGCCGATCGTCGGACACGGTCGTCGTGTACTCGATCGCGAGCGGTGTGAGGTCGTCACGCTGGACCTGGGCGGTGAGCGTCGAGGGGAACGCGAGAGCGGCGACGAGTGCGAGGGCGGTGGTGCGTTGCATGGTCGTGAAGGGAGTTGTGAGGAGGATCCGCCCGGTGATATCGCGCTTGCGCGCGGATGGGAAGGCGCGCCGTCCGCTTGCTGCGCGGGACGCGGTTCGTCCCTCGTAAGTCGGGCGCTCCGACGTCCGGAGGCGTCCACTGCGGCGTGGGCGGCGGGACGCCGTGGAGCTTTACGGACTGATTTCTTCGCACGCGATCCAAGCCGCCCCCGCCATACGCCGTAACAAAGGCACGCGCTAGGGACCGTGGGGCGTATGCGGACGGCACCTGCGACGACGCTCGACCGTGGGCTCCGTATCCCGTTTTTTGCGCGGAACGACGCGCTTCTCGGGCGCGTAGACCGCCACCTTTTCGCCGACCGCGGCGCGCGAGAGAACGCCGGTTTCGCCGGGTCGCGCGACTCGCTACGCTTCCCGCCGTCGCAGGGCTTCGGCTCGCGCGTCGCTTCGGGATGCGCTTTTGACATTTCGTAGCGACAACCGTGAACTACCCGCGACTCAAACATCGAGAGGGACTCCGCGCCGCGGCGCCCGATCGTTCATTCACCACGCAGGATCCAATCCCAATGAAGAAGAAGTACCTCGCGCTCGCCGCATTTGTTGCCCTCTTTGCCTCCTCGTGCCTCGGCCCGAACAAAGCGTTCAACGGCGTGCACGAATGGAACCAGGAGTTCTCCGAGAACCGCTGGGTGAACGAAGGCGTCTTCCTCGTCTGCACCATCCTTCCCGTCTACAGCATCGCGTACCTGGTCGACATCGTCATCCTGAACTCGATCGAGTGGTGGAGTGGCGAGAACCCCTTGGACAGCTAGGACCGTTCCGAACCAAGCGCCCGATTCGATCGGGCCGGCTCGAACGCTCCGCTCCGTTTCCGTTCGAGCCGACCGGCGATGGCTCGCGTAGACTCTGTTCATGAGTCTCGCGATCGCCATCGCCGGCGTGTCCGGACGCACCGGACACGAGGTCGCCGCGGCCTGTCGCGCGGCCACGCACGTCGAGTGCGTCGGAGCGATCGTCTCGGCGTCGAATCCGCTGCTGGGCAAGGACGCCCGAGACGTCCCGCCCCTGACGTCGGATCCGAACGCGCTACCCGAGTTCGACGTGCTCGTCGACTTCTCGGTCGCCGCACTGCTCCCCCACTTGGTCGAAGTATGCGAGCGTCGCGAGCGTGCGCTCGTCATCGGAACGACCGGCCATGACGAAGAGCAGCTCGCGCGCCTGCGCCTCGGCGCACAACGCGTCCCCATCGTGCATGCGCCGAACACGAGCGTCGGCGTCAACGTCCTGCTGCGGCTGGCACACGAGGCGGCTCGCGCGCTTCCGCCGGAGTTCGACGCGTCGATCCTCGACCTCCACCATCGCCACAAGCGCGACGCGCCGAGCGGGACCGCGCTCGCCTTGCGCGACGCGATCGAGTCGAGCGACCACGGGCGCCAGCGGGTCGCGATCTCGAGCCTCCGGCTTGGCGGCCGCCCCGGTGATCACTCGGTGCTCTTCGGCTCCGAGGACGAGACGGTGACCCTGGCCCATTCGACGCACTCGCGCGCCGCGTTCGCCGCCGGCGCGCTGCGGGCCGCCGCGTGGGTCGCAGGCCGCAAGCCGGGCCTGTACACAATGCAGGACGTCCTGTTCGGCGCGCCGCTCGACTGAGCCACATGGTTCTCGGTCCCCTCGCGATCCTCGTCCTGCTCGGCGCGCCGCTGGTCCTCGGCGCCGGGTGCCTGCGCCTGTTCGGGATCACGCCGAAGACCGCCCCGATCGCCTTCGGAGCCTGGGCCTGGCTGGTCGGTTCGCTCGGCGCCGCGGCGGTCACGTTCGTCTGGGCCTGGTCGGGGCCCGACATTTCGTCGGCGAACGTCCCCCTCGCGGTGACCGCGGGGCTCGGCCTCGCGTGCTTCGCGCTCGCGCGTGCGCGCAATTTCGAGCGCATCGACGCCGTCGAGCCACCGGTCGGGACTCGGCTCGAGGTCTGGCTGTTTCGCGTGGCGTTGTTGATCGTGCTCGCGATCACGATCGAGCGCGTCGCCGCCGCGTCGCGGCTGGGCATCGTACTGACCGACGAGGGCCAGTTCTGGAGCCTGCGCGCAAAACTGCTCTTCACGTCCGGTGGTTTCGGGCCGGCATACGCCGAGGAGGCGCGCGTGCGCGGGCTCGACAACGCGGACTACCCGCTGTACAGCTCGCTGCTTCACCTCCTCACGTACGCGCAGGCGGGACGCATCACGCATGTCGTCGACCGGCTGCCGGTGCACATGTCGTCGATCGCGCTGGTGCTCGCGCTCGCTGGTGCGCTGCGCCGCTTCGCGCGACCGGGCATCGCCGCGCTCCTCTTGCTCCTGCTTCCGACGATGGACGAAGCCGTGCGTGGCGCGAGCCTCGCGATGTGCGACGTTCCGGTGGCGCTCGGAGCGCTCGTCGCGCTCGACGCCTATCTGCGGCGACGCGACGATCGGCGCGACTCGTGGATCGTGCTGGGCGGAGTGGCGCTGGCATTCGCGTCCTTCAGCAAACACGAGGGCACGGCGATCGCGTTCGCCGCGTTGTGCGGCGCCTCGCTCGCGGCCTGGCGATCTCCGGCGCGCGCCACTCACGGCATGCGAGCGCGCGCCGCGCTCTTGCTCGTGGCTCCCCTCGCCCTCGCATTGCTCGTGACCTGGCGCGTGAATGCGCACTTCGGCGCGCTCAACCTGTTCCTCCACAACCTGCCTGAGTCGGACCTTGGAACAGCCAACCGCGAGGGAAGCTTCGCAACGAACTTCGTCGCCCACTTTCCCGACCGCGCGCTCTCCGTCCTGAGCTATTTCACGCGCCGCGTCTTCTTCGACGGCGCACACTCGCGCTTCCTGCTACCCCTGTTCGCAGCGTTAGCGTTGCTCCACGCGCCTAGGCTGCGCGCCGCTTCGTTGCTAGGTCCGGCGGTCGCGATCGGATGCGCCGTCCTCGGACTCACGCTGGTCTTCATCGGACTGCCCAAGGACCTCGACTACCACCTCAGCACGGCCGCGACACGCGTCGGCTTCCAGCCCGTGCCCGCGGTCATGCTCTGGTTGGCGGTGGCTGCGGCGCGCCTACGGATCGCGCCTCAGCCTGTGGCCCGCGGGCTCTGCGCCGCGGCGGCGATCGGCACAATCCTCGCGGTCGCGGGTCCGTTGCGCGTACTCGTCAGCCGCGCGCCCGACACGCTGCGCCACGCCTTCACGGAGTCCGAGAACGAGCGCGTCGTCGCGCGCCTCGAACGCATCGAGGCAAACGTGGGCGCACGGCCCGGCATCTACGCGGAGGTCTACGGCGCGATCGCGGAACGCGTCGCCGAGGACGAGCGCGTGTTCGTAAGCGTCGCGAGGAACGAGCACGTACAGCTGCTGCACTCCCTACGCAACCTGTCCTACCCGCGCAGCTACGTCATCCAGATCTCGCCCGGTCCCGAGATTAGCGACGACGCGATTCGGTCCATCGCCGGAACGGCGTGGGGCCTCGACCTGTGTGGGTTCGACGAGCGCCTGGCACCCTACCTCGCCCGCATCGAAGGCGGCGAAGACTGGTCGCTGTGGCGCTAGCAGCCCGGCCCTGACTCCGTACTTCCGTGCTAGTTCGTTTCGCTCGCGACCTCTAGGTCACGGACGAGGGGACTGAGCGCGCGCTCGAGCTCCGCACTCGCGACGTCGTGCCCCATCGCTGTCGGATGCGGATCCGTCGGACCGAACACGACCTCAAGCGGCGGGAGCGCGCCGTACGCGTCGAGCAAATCGACCGGAACGAAGTCGAACGCACGGGCGAGCGCCGCGACCTGCGCGTGCAGGTCTGCGTAGGGGTAGTCGGCCCAGCTCTTCTCGCGCGGCCACGGAAAAACGACGACGGCGACGGGGATGTCGCGCGCCGACGTCAACTGGGCGAGGCGCTCGAACCCGGCGACGACCGTCGGCCACTCGGGCCCTTCCGGGTTGTGTAGATAGCGGTAGTAGTCTCCCCCGCCGTAGTCGCGCACGTAGGCGTTGTGGCGCCTCCTCAAGAACGCGCGCGCGATGTGCGAGTGCTGCCAGAGCGGAACGTCGTAGAAGAAGCGCGGCAGCGGCTGCTGCGGCGTCGTGATCGGATCGTTCAGGCAGTACGCCAGCACGACGATGTCCGGCTCGAGCGCAAGCACGCGATGCTCGAAGAGCGCGATCTCGTCCTTGGTCGAATACCCGGCGACACCGCAGTTCAGGATGTCGAACGTGAGTTCGGGAAACCCGGCTGCGAAGCGCTCCGCGAGCCGCCCCGCGAGCGACTCCTCGTTCTCCACGCGCCAACCGAATCCGATCGAATCGCCGAGCACGGCGATGCGCACGAGGTTCGGCGTGTCGTCTGCCAATCGCTCCGCGCCGCGCATCCCGTCCGAGTTCACCGTAACGTGCGACTCGTCGAGCTCGACGACCGCGCCGGGAACGAGCTCGTAGGCGAGCCCCTTGATCGCCGACGCGCGGTGCGCGTTCGGCCACTCGGCACCGACGGCCCCGGCCGAACTCAGCGGCCGCATGAACTCGACCGGCGAGAGGGCGCGCATCCCGAGCTCGACGGACAGTGTGCACGCGAGCAGGACGATGAGCGCGAGTCCGAGCTTGGCGCGGGCGGAACGCATGCGCGCAAGGGTAGATCCACGCGACGCATGCGTCGAGTCGAGGATCCGGCGAAGGTAGACTGACCTCGATGTTCCGACCGATTCGAAGTGCGCGGGCGTTCTCTGTCGGCGCCATTCTGTGCGCCTCGCTCGCATCGCTGACTCCGGGCTGCGGAGGTGGGGACGCCGAACTCGGCGTCGCCGGCGAGCGGCTTCGGTTGACGGAGCTCGACGCGGGCGAACTGACGATCGCGGCGGACCCCTACGCGGGCGAGCTCGTTGTGCGGCTCGACGACGGCGCGTCGACCTGGAGCCTCATGACCGACTCCGCCCGACCCCTCGATGTCGAGACCGGGCGCGTCGACGTGCGCTGGAACGAGACCGGGGTCGACGCCACGCTCTCCGGCGCCGTCGGCAGCCTCTACCGCATCGTCCCCGTCGAGCCAGCGACCGCGTACTCCTTCGACGGTTCGGCGCGCGCGCGCGGCATCGTCCCCGTCGCTCACCCGTTCTACGGCGCGAACCTGCTCGTGGTCGAGCTATCCCAGTTCGGGTCGGCGGAGGAGATTGCAGTGGATGGCGTCGAAGAACTCATCGTTCGCCGCCACCTCTTCCCCAGCGCGACCGACCAGGCGGGCCATTGGGCGACCGCGAGCAAGCGCTTTCGCACGACGCCATCGACGCGCGCACTGCTCGTCGCGTGCGTCCTCGCGCTCGGTTCTGGTCAAGAGGTGTCAGCCGGCGAGGTCGACTTCCGTGACGTCGAGGTCCGGCGGATGTCGGATCGTCAGTTCCGCGAGCACCTGCTCGCGCGCTCGATTGAGCGCTTCTCCCAGGGTGAGCCGCAGCGCACCGGCTGGCGCGAACGGCGGTTCACGCGCGCGTCACTCGGCGCCGAGGAGCGTCCGTCGATCGTGCTCCTCCCCGGGGACGCGCTCCGCCTCAGCGTCGAGCTCCCCGGCGATCGGTCGGTGTTCGAGCTCGGCGTCGGTCCCTGGCGCCCTGGGCTGACGGATGTCCTCGCGACCGGCGAGCCGGCGCGACTTGGCGCGACCGTACGCGTAACCGGCAGCGTCGAGCTCGACTTTGCGGACGAGATCGAGAGCGGCTCCACCGATCTCGGCAACCAACGTTGGACCGAATGGCAGTCGGGCGTCGAGAGCCGGCGCGGCGAACGCGTCGAGGTCGAGCTGCGCGCCACCGGCAATACGCCGATCGCGTTCGGCGCGCCCGTCGTTCGCGCGACCGATGTGGAGCACCAACGACCGAACGTCCTGCTCATCTCGATCGACACACTGCGGCGCGATCGCGTCGGGCTCTACGGGTACACGGAGAACACCACGCCGCGCATCGACGCGTTCGCCGAGGGCGCGGTCGTGTTCGACGACGCGACGTGCCAGGCGCCGTACACGCTTCCTTCGCACGCGACGATGTTCTCGGGGCAGTTCCCGTCCGTTCACGGTGTCCAAGACGCGGGGCACGTCCTCTCGAGCACGCGCTCGCCCGTCCTCGCGCGCATCCTCGCCGACGCGGGGTACCGTACCCAGGCGTTCACAGGCGGCGGCTTCCTGAACGCCGACTTCGGCTTCGACCGCGGCTTTGACGGCTTCGTCAATGTGGACCCGCTGCGGCAGCGCGAGTCCAAATTCCTGATCGAGCTCACGAAGCGCGAGCCGCAACGCTATTCGGCCGAGCTCGTTCGCTCGCTCGACGCGAAGAACGTGCGGACCTGGCTGCGCGAGCACGCCGACGAGCCCTTCTTCCTGTTCGTGCACACGTACGTCGTTCACGACTACGATCCTCCCGCAGCGTACAACCGATGCGCCGAGCGCGGCTGCACCAACGACACGCTCGACATCAAGAACTACAAGCTGGGCTCGAAGCGCGGCTGGACTCCGCATCCGTACTCGGCCGAGGAGCGCGCGCACCTCGGGCACCTGTACGACGACTCGCTGCGCTTCATCGACGACGAAGTCGGCGCGTTGCTCGACGAGGTCGATGCGATGGGTCTGACAGACAACACGATCGTCGTGATCACGACCGATCATGGCGAAGAGATGCTCGAGCGTGGCTTCGTACAACACGGCAAGACGCTGTACGACGAGATCGGTCGGATTCCGTTGATTGTGCGCGCGCCGGACGAAGCGCCGCGCCGCGTCGAAACGCCCGCGATGCTTGTGGACCTCGTCCCCACGCTGCTGGGCGCGCTCGGACTCCAGGGCGACTCGCGCGTGCAGGGCGTCGATCTGCTGCGCGCTGCGGCGGCCGAGCGTCCGGTGTGGAGCGAGATCCACGACTCGCTCGTCCATCGCTACGCCCTACGCGACGACGAGCACTGGAAGCTGATCCACAGCCCGGAAGACGATGACGTGCTCTTCCCGCCACAGGTCGAGTGGGAACTCTTCGATCTGGACGCGGATCCGGGCGAGCGCACCAACCTCGCCGACACGCAACCGGAGCGCCTCGACGCGTTACGCGCGCGACTCGAGCGCGTGCGAGCGACGCTCGGCGCGGCAGGCGCAGATCTCGACGCAACCGGCTCGGGCGTCATGGACCCCGAAACGCGCGCGCAACTCGAGGGCCTCGGCTACTTCGGCGAGACCGACGACTAGCAGTCCGTGGGAGGCTTCGCGGCCGTCACTCGTCCTCGCCGCCGAAGTACCCGAGCGCCTCGAGCCGCTTGCGCTGCTCGTCGCTCAGAGGTCGCGACGCGTCGGCTTCGTCGAACTCGGAGAGCTGCTCTTCGATCGAGCGCAGCCGCGCGTCGAGAGTCGACGCGTGCTCCGATCGCGCCTCGGCGAGATCGTTCGCCTCGAGCGGGTCGGCGGCGAGGTCATACAGCTCGACGTCCCCCTTCGTCGATCGAATCAGCTTGGCGCGATTGTCGACAAAGGCCGTAAAGCCACGCTCGAACGGGGTCGAGTCCCAGTCGGGATGACGCTGCTTGACGGTCCACATCGGAAACACGTAGTGCGCGCCCGATTCGGCCAGCCTCCAGCGATCCTCGCGCGGCGCGAGCAGGCTGATCGCGGTCGACGCGAGCCCCGGCGGCGGGTTGATTCCACAGAGCTCGAGCAGCGTCGGGAAGACGTCATAGCCCGCGACCGGTGCGCTCGAACGCCCTGGTTCGACGACGCGCGGATACCGCAACACGAGCGGCACGTGCACAAGCCCCTGATAGATCGAGTACTGGTGATCGAGCAGGTGGTGCTCGCCCAAGTGTTCGCCGTGATCCCCCACCAAGACGACGACCGTGTCGTCGAGCACATCGCGCTCCTCGAGGGACGCGATCAGCTCGCGAAAGAGCACGTCGAGCTCCGTGATCGACGCATCGTAGGTCAGCGCCATGATCTCGAGCTCCTCGGCCGTGTACTCGTGCAGGCCGAACGTGAAGTCCCACATCGTGTCCCACGAACGATCGATCCCGTACGAGCGTTCGACCTGCTCCGGAGTCATCACGCGACGCCGCGCGGCGTCCGAGGGGACGAACGGCCGGTGCGCCTCCATGAAATTGAGGAACGCGAAGAACGGCGCGCGGCCATCGCGCCCGTCGAGCCAACGCGCGAACTCGCGATTCGCCAGCTCGCCGCACGCCTTGATGTCCCAGGGCTGCACTTGCCCGCGGCGAACCTTTCGCGCGAGCTCGCTGCTCTGATCCTGCGGGCTGACCTTCTCGCGCAGAATGCGCAGCGCGTCCGCTTGCAGCTCGAGATCCCACGGATGCTGTTCCACCTCGAAGCCCTGCGTGAAGTTCTCCTCGCGCGAGATGTGCGGATTCGCAGCAAATGCGTAGGTGTCGTATCCGCCCGCCAAGAAGAGCTCGGCGAGCGTCTCGTGCGCATCGTCGAGGTAGCGGTACACGTTGCTCGCCCCGTGTTCGCGCGGGAGCAGTCCGGTGAACATAGATCCATGCGACGGGACGGTCGAACCACCCGTCGCGATGCAATCCTCGAAGACGAGTGCTTCCTGCGCGAACGTGTCGAGGAACGGCGATGTCGGACGGTCGTGCCCATAGAGCCCGAGATGATCCGCGCGCGTCGTGTCCCACACGACAAAGAGCACGTTCGGTCGCTCGACGGACGTTCCCCCACAGGCTCCCAAAGCGAGCGCGAGAAGCGCGAACGCCGCGCGGCTTGAGGCGAGAGCGCGCGTCACGCTCAGCTTCCGAGCTCGCGCCGAAGCGCGTCGAAGTCGGCGCGGAGCGCGGCGAAGTCGGACTCGAGCGCCGCGACGCGCGCGTCGGTCGTCGCTGCACCCGTCGACTGCGAAGGCGCTCGGACCTGTGGCGCGGGATCGGGCGCAGGTGACGCGGGAGCACCGCTCTCGACGCGGTGAAGATCCGGTGCCACGAGTTGCATCACGCGCGCGGTGCGAGACCCGGCCGCGGGCGGGACATCCCGCAGCATGCCGCGTTCGCGCAACCGGTCGACCCGCTCGACGAGCGCGTCCAGGTCCGGGGTCGGCGCCATGCGCTGAACTCGGGCCCGCAACTCCGACGCCGTCTGCGGACCGCGCAGGAGCAGCTCGGCCAGGACGGCCAAGTGCGCGTCATCGAGATCGAGCGCTTGATTCGCCGAGTGGCGAAACCGCTCGACGCGGCTGCCCGCCGCCATCACGCGACACGCGAGCGCCTTCGGCACGAGCCCTTGCAAGGCGACGACGACTTCGGCCTCGACGAAGCTCGTCACCGGCGCGCGATTCGACTTCTGGTTGCACCCGTTGAGCGTGGCGTTGATCGACAGCGGGTACTGGTCGGGCGTCGTCAGCGCCTTCTCGATCAGAACGCCGAGGACGCGCGCCTCGGCGTCGTTCAATCTCGGGAGCTTGGCTTCCATGGGCGCATCCTACCTCGCGGATTCGCGCCGATGGACGCGCGGCACGTTTCGAAGCACAACGTGGACGTCGCCCTCGCGCGCCGGCCGCAGGCTCGCGCGGGCCGGCGTCGACACGCGTACGCGCGCGTCCGGCAGCGCGAGTTCGGACCAGGCCTCGAGGCTGTACGTCGCGAAGGGGTGAATGCGGAGCAGGGGCGCATCGTCTTCGTCCACGACGACCCATTCGAACGCCGCCTCCATGCGCAGCTCGGAGCCGGGGGACGCCTCACGGACGTCCGCTCGAAGGGTCTCGAGAAAGCGCTCGGCCTCGTCACCCGCAACCGCGAAGTCGTCGGCCGCAGCCCCGATCCCGGCCGTCGGCAAGCCTAGCGCGAGCCAAAGAAGCGGCGGAGCGAGACCCGCGACGCCAGCGAGCCGCGCGACGGGCGAAGCGGGCTCACTCACGGCGCGCGCGCGCGCCCACGCCTCGCCCGCGACACACCCAAGCAGGCATGCGGCGGCCGGGACGAAGGGCAGCGCGTACCACGCCTGGTCGATCCCGGCCATCCCCGTGAACAGCGCAAGTGCGACCCACCATAGGAATACGAACACCATCAAGGTGCGCAGCGTGCGCGGAGATTGACCGTCGCGCTCCCGTGCCGCCCAGCCGATCAAGAACAGAATCGCAGCTCCGACCAGCGCGCGCTGAAGCGCGGTGCTTCCCGCGCTCGCGACGGCATAGCGTCCGAGGGTCCGCGCGACGCGGGGAACGCCGAGCCCGAGCGACGCTTCCTCTCCACCCCCGATCCCGTCGAGGGCGAGCACGGTCGGGGCCACGAAGACCTCCTCGACCGCCACCGAGACCGTGGCAATTTCGCTGCTTGAAGTCCAAAAAGGTTGGTTTTCCTTATCCCTTGTCCGCAGCAAGCCCTGCCGGTGTAAGACGACAACCTCACCGGTTCCGGTCGTGGAATTTATGCCCACAATCACCCGCAACTGCTCTTCCGCGGGCTTCGCAAGAAACACCTCCAAGACCGTTCCTGCCTGCGACGCTCTAGGCTCAGGCACGAAGGAAGGTGCAAGAAGGCCATTGGCCTTAGCAAATTGCCTCGCCATGGTTTGCAGTCGGTCGCTTTCTGCTGCCAGATTGGTACGAAGCGCCTCGAGAAACTCTCTCTCTCTTCCGACGCGCGTCGCCAGCTCTAGGGCGTCAATCGAGGCGACCTCTCGCTCATAAATCAGCGCAGCCTTGGTCATTCCAGCCAAGACCTTCTCTCCTTTAAACTGCCCAGAACCCATGCCTGCGTACCGATACAAACGGCCGTAGTCGAATTCCTTGCCTTTGAGGGCCGGCGATAGATTGTGTTGCCGCTGCTGAATAGACCTAGCCCGGCGGCTAAAATCGGCGACATTTTCTGGCGTGACAGAACGTCCGAAAAAATCAATGGACTCTCCGATGTCCAAACGAGCTTTTTTATAGACTTTTTCAATCCTCTCCTCTTCTTCTTTAGCCTTCTCCTCAGAAAGTCCTTGACGCCCGGCCGAGCGACCCGCGCTGTTCTGCCAATTGCGAAATGTGCTCTTTGGCTTGGTGAGAACCACCTCACCAACTGGGGCCTGCACAATAGTACCGCGGCCACCGTCTCTAATGTTGGCGATGATGTTGTCATAGTCTTGAGCCCAGGTAGATTGACCCTTTCTAAATAGCCCTCCAGAACGATCGCGTGTCGTCAAACGCTGGTATGTATTTTCGTTAAGCGCCAGACCCATACTCTCAAGTTCTTTTACAATGGGCCTGAGCTTCGCCTTCAACACTCGATTATTCGAATTCCACGTTATCGCAGAAGATTTGACGTCCGCCAGACTCTTGGCAATCGATGTTAAACGCATGGCCATCGGCAACTCCTTGTGAAACCGGCACAACTCAACGTCGGCATGTGCAACCCAACATGGGCCTGGGGAACATTACCGAGGGGGCACTGATTTGGTTAAATTCTTTTGCAGGGGCCCCAGTTTCACCCTACGGCGCCCCCTCGCCAAACACCGGCACGGGCCGACCGGCATCGTCAATCTGGCTTTGCAATTCGTCGGTGAGCTTGCCTTGCTCTTCGAGGGACGACAGAATAGTAGTCCGGCGTTTATCTAATTCTCGCAGTTGCGCCACGCGATCTCGAATAGAGGTGATCAACACTTCATCTAGCCCACCTGTCACCTCTTTGCGGTAGCGAGCGACGAATGGAACGGTGTTTCCAGCGGAAAATAGTGAGATAACGGTCTCGACCTGCCTTGGGCTCACCGAGGCCTCGTGGGCGATCAGGGGCGCGTAGGGCAGGGCATCTGATTGCGATGACGATTGATTCATTGCTGCATTCACTCCATGTGGATCCGGTTACCGAATTGTATTGCTCGCCATCGTGAATAACGAAAGACGGATTAAACCGCCTACTATGATGGGATTCGGTCGGGATCGGAAGGAAAAAGAGCCCGATTTCGAGTAGAAAATTTC
>JAVJHY010620104.1:0-18184 GCA_035593235.1 Phascolosoma agassizii | reverse complement strand
GATCTCAATAAAAGATTGGCCCAATAAAAATGAATAGATTCATGGCGGGCGAAAGTACTATTTTTTCCCTTTTCCCTTTTCCCTTTTCCCTTTTCCCTTTTCCCTGTTGTCAGGACGTTATTATGAAAAAAACATTCAATTTTAATTTAATCGTAACAATGACTCTGCTCTCGTTAGGTGCCTGCACCTGGGTGGATGTTGAGCCCGGCGCCGAAGCGGTAGCGATCATCAGCAGTGAGCAGGCGAGCGCCTGTGATAAGTTAGGGGCGGTCAGTGCCAAGACCCTCGATGCAGTTTGGCTGTATGAGCGCAATCAGGAAAAACTGCAACAAGAGTTGCAGACAATAGCGGCTAATGATGCTTTTAAGATGGGGGCTAACGCGATTGTTGCTGTGGGCGAAATTATTGAGGGAGAGCAGTCGTTTTTGGCTTACCGGTGTTTGGGCGCGCAGTAAATGGTAGCGCAACAAACCTTGGGGCCAGATTGAGCCTGCCTTAGTTTGACTGGCACTTTATTAGGCGAAAGCGGCTTAGTGTTTGGGGGGGGGTAATGCAAGACTTGACCCCATTGGCGCTGTAAAACGTCAGCGAGGATGTGGGTGAGAGGACAGGTCTTTAATCCAAGACCTGTCCTCTCACTATTCCAATGATCGGCAAGGCGCTAGAATTTTTGACTTAATTGAAAGCCAATACCTTTGTCGGGGCTGCCGTCACTCAGACCGAAGTATGCATAAGGCATCACACTGCGACCTTTTTTGAGTTTGATACTCAGATAGGAAAAGATTTCCAGTGCGTCATCGGACAGCGCGGTACTTGCTTCCTGATGATCTAAGCTTAATCCGACATGGGTGGTGTCGGAATGGCGATAATCGAAGCCGGCAGAAAGATAGAAAACGTTATTTAGTTTGACGCCCTTTGGGTCGCCTTTAATCTTATAGGCAACGGCAAGCATGGGCGTTAACTTGCCCATGCTGTAGGCATAGTCAGCTTGCAGGGTGTAGTCGTTTTCACCGGTACCGAGTCCTTTGTTCTCGTCTGCCGTGGGTAATTTCAACTTGCCGGTTAGATCTAGATAACCCCATTTCAGTGGGAAGCTTTCCACCTCGTACTTCAGTGATACCCAAGTATCGCCAATTCCATTTTCTTTGGTTACGGCGCTGGTTCCTGGAATAACGATCCCACCTTCTCCACCACCAATAACCGAGCCTGGACCTTCATTTTGAAGCCAGGCGGCGGTAACTTTGGACGTCCATGCGCCGGTTTTATAAGCGATACTGACAGGCAGGTAGGTGAGTTTGGTTTCATCGATCGCGCCGTATTTACCCGTGCTGTAGTCACCACCAACGGTGGCTTTCCATTGTTCGGCTTGAGCTAAGCTCGGGAGACTGCAAAGAGAGATGCTTAACGCTAATGCTTTGAATAGAGGGAATCGCATAGTTTAATCCAGTAAAAAGATGCGGTGCCCATATGGGGCACCCGGTTTGATTAAGCTTAATTTAGCCGCGGCCAGCGCGTTCAGGCTTCTCGGGTTTTTCCGGGCGTTCAGGTCTCTCGGGTTTTTCCGGACGCTCAGGTCGTTCAGGACGTTCAGCTTTCTCTGGTCTTTCCGCGCGTTCAGCTTTCTCGGGTTTTCTTGATTTTTCAGCGCGCTCGATCTTTTCGGTTTGGCCTTTGTTCGCGTTCTCATTGCGCATGATGTCGCCGACTTTCAGGTCGAAGGACTGATAGATTTCACCCCAGCCCATACCCGCGGCGCGCATGCTAAGTATGCTGCTTTCGCCACCCGCCAGCAGTTCAAGTAGATCATTTTCTGTGGCGCCGTCTTCAAGTTGGGATTCAAGAAGGCCAATGGCCAGAGCCATCTCGCCGTAACCCATAACGCCATTGCTGTTTTCCAGCGTTGTGGTTTCGGTAACGATCTCGGTCTGTGGCACCTGTGTGGTGTTGCCGTCTGCATCTGTGACGTTAACCATAGCGGTATTGCCGTCTTCGTCTTTTACATCTCTTTCCACTTCACTTTCGTAGGAGAAATCTCCGCCTGTACGCAGAGCCTCTAGCAGAGTTTCACTGTCTTCAACAGATAGCTTTTCTAGTGTTTGGATCAGTTCTTGGATGATTTTATTGTCGTTTAGGGCGGCGCCGGACTCACTGTCGAAGGATTCAGTACTTTCGGTCACTTCGACACCGTCGTCATCGGTAGTTTGAGCCAGGGCGGTTGAATTTATACTTAAGCCGAGAACTGCGCTTAAAATAAAGTAGCTTAAAGGCTTTTTAATCATGATCTTTCCTTGCTGGAAATGGCTTCTAAAGAATTTCACTTGGTAACTTAATGAAGTTCACCGAGGATGTAAGCCGCAAGCTGGTGAAAAGAGCAGTCGATCACATTCTCGTAAGGAATATATGTATTTTTGTGAGGCCGTTTTAAAGTTTTACTGGGTGAATTTAACGGAGCGACTACAAAATTATAGGGTAGCTGACTACCCCGTCAAGGCGGACGTTGTTGACTTTCCATTTGGTAATAAGAGGTAGTGGTCATATGAATATTAGGGACAAAGAGCAGGATAAGCACTGCTTAAGAAAAGCCATAATTCAGACGTAGAAACACTGAACTCTGGCTTTTAATCTTAAAGTTAGACTCTTTATTCTAAGTTGCAGTATGGAAGTTCCTGTCTCGCTAAAACGGGCTTATCTTAGTGTCACTTAATGAAATCTCACTTTTCTATAGCGAAAGTTATTTTGTTTCTTACACCTCTAACTTCTATAGCCGCGCCGTCAATAATACGCGGCTTATACTTGAACTTTCTGGCCGCTTTGATCGCGGCCTGATCAAATATCCCCTCAGGATAAGCTTCTATCACAAGCACGTCTCTCACTGCTCCAGATGTTTGAACCGTAAACTCGACCACGGCCCATCCTTCAATTCCCCGACTTAGTGCTCTTCTTGGGTAGATAGGCTGTACTTTGTATACAGGAAGGTACTCGCCGCTTATCTGTGCATTATTGTTTTTGATATGGGGTTTGAATACGAGTGTTGAGTCGTATGGGATGTTAGTCAGAACTAACCTTTCATCGACGGTTTTATGCTCTAACTTTTCGTTGGGCAGGGGTTCTGGGTCTATAGGCCGCTCTGGTTTTAAACTTTTCAGCTCAGTGTCTATTTTGCTGGGCGGCATGATTACTTCCATAGGGTGGGTGTCGATAATCGCGGGTAATTCGAAGTCTGTTTTTATGAGTGTCGTCATCAGTAACAGTAAAGCCAGTGTGATGATGGCGGCCATGGAGAGACTTCCACCTAATCGATAATTGTTGTGCATTAGGAAACTATTCATCATTAGTACCTTTTCTATGGGCGAGAGTAATCAATCAGCTCTCTGGTGAGGTTGATTTGTGCTTAGGGTTTTGCGGTGGGTGAATTAGCTAGTTTGAATAAATTGGCTAGGGCGGATGCAGCTGAAATAAGTAATCTAGAGAGATTCCGGACACATCAACATATTGGTTGTTCAGTCTATAGGGCTGAAACCTTGAGTTAAGTAGGGCATGACTGGCGGCTTGATCGAATATATTGTTGGGTGTGCTTTTTGTAATTTTTAAGTTGTATGGATGGCCTTGCTTATTAAGCGAAAACTCAATGGTAACGTGGCCGTTTATATTTCTTCGTATGGCTTCATCAGGGTAGCTCGGTATGGAGTGTCGGGTGGGTAGATAGCCTGATACGGTAACCCTTTCTGACGCACTAAAAGGTAAGGCGCTATCGGCTATTTCTATGTTGATATCTCCTGGCAGAAGATCCTCATGGGCCATACTGTTTACTCTTACAAGTATCTCCTCAAGTGGGCGTCGTGAACTTGGGGCAGGTTGGGCATGGGCTAAAATAGGCTTGTTATTACTTTTAGGCGTTGGACTTTGTGGCACAGGCCTTTCCACCGCGGGCTTGTTATGCGTGTAAGTATCAGTACTGGCCTGCCAAAGTAGCCCGTGTCTTGTCAGTGCTTGAAGATTATTGTGCTGGGTTTCAATATTGAATTTCAGAAAAGAAACTGGCGCCAATAACAAGCCCACTAAGGCGGTAATAACTAGAACGTTGTTCTTGCTAATGGGCTCTCTGTCTAGATAGCTGTCAAGCAGCGATAGAATTCTGAAGTAGTGTTCAGAGCCACCATTGATTTCCTCGGTCACCAGTTCAGATGCTTTAGAGTTAGAAAGGGTGGTGAGCAGCTGGGCGTATTCAAAACTGTCGTTCTTTCTGCTGATAACCCAGTCATCACAGGACCTCTCGCTGGTATTGAGCAGCGTATTCTCCAGTTTCCAAACAAAAGGGATAAACCAATAAACGGCGCAGATAAAGCGCGCCATTAAGCGGCTGAGCCAATCTTGACGCTGAATGTGTGCCAACTCATGGATCAAGATTAAACGTAGGTGTTGGTCGCTCCAATTGGGTGCTTGCGGAGGCATTAAAATAGTGGGTTTGAACGCCCCCCAAGTTTGTGGTGATGAGATGCTCTTGTGTAACTTAATTTGTATGGTCCTTTTACAGCTAATACTGCGACAGAGTTGATCACAGATGTTTTGAATCCGGGCGTTGGGTTTTGCTGCGGCGCTCCTACTTCGGGTAACGAATAGGCCAATGGATACATAAAAAATAATCCAGATGGCAACGCCGAGGTAGAGGCTTAGCGCGGCGATAAAAATATTGGATTGCCAAAGACTGGCGGCCGATGTTTGTAAGAGACCGATAGTTGTTGCAGAAAGCGGCAGCTTTAATGCGATTTCCGGAACGTTTGGGGTTATTTCAAAACCGGCGAGCGCATTGAGTAGCAGGATCAAAAATACGGCCAGTGCGGTTAAGTGTTGATGGCTTGCCGCCTGCCGCTGATTGTCACGCAAATACCACCAAACCAGTAGCATTAAGATGCATGGCTTAATCAGTGAGGTGAGTATCAGGTCTAATAAAGTCATGACAGATCTCTATTGCTCGCGCTTACGCTGTTTGGCTGCTTGGAGAGCTTTATCTATGTCTTCAAGTTCCTCAGGGCTAAGGTCGTTACTGTTTGCTCCTAGTAGGGCGTTTACGGCCTGTGCTGCTGAACCATCAAAAAAGGTGTTGAGCAGTTTGTTTATGGCCGATGAACCTGCCTTTTCACGGGACTCTTTAGAGCTGTAGATATAGCGCTTACCCTCTTGGCGAATAGTAATATCGCCCTTGTCCAGCATCCGCTTTAGCAGTGCCCTAACCGTCGAGTAGGAAGGGGAGTCAGGCAGTTTGTCCATTACCTGCCGAGCCGAGCAGCTACCCAGCTCGTGCAGGATGTTGATGATTTGCCGTTCGCGACGGCTTAGATCTTTTTCAGGTGGCACGGGTGAGCTCCTATATTTATCTTACCAAGTGCTAATTTTGTAGCACGTGCTAAAAAATTAGCACTTGGTTGGTGTGTTGTCAAAGGTTAATTTCATACAGTGTCGAGTAGCTTTAGGTCAGGGGCTCGAAATACCTAGGGTTTCTAGCAGCTGTGTGGGGCGTACAGGAGTAATTCTGGTTGAATAAACCCTGTATTTTTCTGGGCCGTTATAAGTTGGCCTAGAAATTAAGATAGCTGATGGTGGAAAGTGAGATTTAAAGTCGGTGGCTATTAATCATCACTAAGTAGTTTTTTGTAGAGCGAATTTTGGGGCTTGGCAAGCACCTTCCTGACCAGCGGCGCGCAATCTATATGCCCGATCAGTCTGTGCTGTAAGTACCAAAATTGATTGTAACATTGGGTCGTTTAGTTTGCTCAGTTGGTCTAGTACATCAAACCCGTCTAGATGAGGCATATTAAGGTCGAGCAAAATTAAATCAGGGCGTTGAAGTTGGTACTGTTCCAAACTTCTCGAGAATCTTGACTTAAATACAGCTTGGGAAATTTCATGACCCTCAGCATTTTATTTAGCAATTTCAGGTTTGCTGGCTCATTATCGATAATGAAGATGGATGCCTCTTTTGTTTCAAGCTCCCACTCTTTATTTATGTTTAAGTTATTTTCAATCATCATGTCGCTGGCTTTTCAGAAAATGGTCTATTGTGGCAAGGAAACTTTGAACTTTAAACGGTTTTGTTAAATAGTCAGAAAAGCCGGCTTGATTCCCTTTTCTAATATCTTCTGGCATAGCTGCAGCGCTTACTGCTATTACCGGGGTATATTTAAGTTGCCGTTCTAACCGCAGCATAGACAATACCTGGAAACCATCCAGCCGCGGCATGTTTATGTCCAGCAAAATTAGGTTCGGCCGGTGTTTGGCGGCCAGTTCAAGACCCAGCTCAGGCTCGACCGCCGTAATTAGCTTGATGTTCGCCCGTTTGGATAATATCTGACTTACTAGCTTTAAGTTGGCAGGATTGTCTTCGATATAGAGTACCTTGTGAGTTACTTTGATAGTAGGGGTTATGCTATCAAAGGTTGTATTAGCAGTTGTACTAGCAGTTGTACTAGCAGTTGTATCTTGCTGTGGATTTGGCCCCAGAGGTAGCTCCAGCCAAAATTGGGAGCCGACGTTTTCTTCACTTTCGACGCCAATACGTCCATCCATTAATTCTATTATTCGGCTAGAAATAGAAAGCCCAATGCCCGTGCCTTCTATATGGCTATGCTCAGCCCCAATGCGGTTAAAGGGCTGGAATAACAACTTCTGTTGTTCCTTAGAAAGGCCATGTCCAGTGTCGACAATCGTAATGCGTAGTGAATTATTATCACTTAGAGTCAAATTTATGCTAACAGACCCATGTCGACGATTATATTTGATCGCGTTAGAGAGGAGGTTGAGTAACACTTGTTTAAGTCGTGTGTAATTGGCCAGGACATGATGCTCTTTTCGGACACTATGACGCAGAGTAACTTGATGCTTCTGGGTGAGCGGGGCGAGCAAGGCATTGCATTCCGAAAGTAGCCTCCAAGCATGGATTGGTTCGAGTGAGAGTGATTCAGATGCAGACTCAAGCTTTGCCAAATCCAGAAGCTCATTGATTAGATCCAGTAAGTGTTGACCAGCTTTAATGATTTCACCTACGCTATCGTTCTGATCGTCATTCAGATCGTCGTCGTACTCTAGGAGTTGGGAAAAGCCAATAATAGCGTTCAAGGGTGTACGAAGCTCATGGCTCATATTGGAAAGGAATTCCGATTTGGACTTATTTGCACGTTCAGCACTTTCCTTGGCCTCTACCAGAGATGGCAGCAGCTCTTCATATCGTTGAAGCTCCTTATGAATTTGCATTGTTACTTTTTCGTTTTCCCGGCACAGTTGATAGCTCTTGCTGAAACTGGACAAGACTGGTCTAAATAAATGTATGTAATAGGACGCCTCTGCCTCTGGAATTTCCCTAGGATATAGCAATAGAATTTGACCAAGCCCCGGTAGCTGTAAATGTATCGTGCTTTGATAATCCTTTATGTCTTCTAAATGTTCGTATAGCGCAGCCAATAGGTCGGCATCAGTTCCCGTCGGTGCAGTGACTCTAATTCCGATTTTTAGCCTGAAAAGGCGACTACCTATAACGTCACACATACGCCAAGTATTGGCCGCTTCTTTACTGAGAAGAATCCCGCAGGACGAGCCGGTATGACAAATCAGTCGTTGAAGAAAGTGCCCCCCCAACTCGGTGGTGTGAGTCTCTTGGGCAATGGTCAAGGATAAGTCATAGAGAATACCGAGCATTTCTTCAGTGTTCATGGCAAGACTCTGTAATTGAGATAATGCTTCCATTATGAAAATATGGATAGCGTGACTCCGAGGTACTTCCTATCTCACCCATAACGAGTGCCCAAGCATGGCTTTTGGGTGAAAACTATTGTTGAGTCTTTTTAACTCAATGTTTGTTTCAGTTCCAAGGCTCTGTCGCCTCCACGCAGAATAAAAAATTAAGTGAAGGCTACCAGAAAGTTGGGTGCAATTTTCAGTGGTTGCACAAGCTAGGACTTCCTGTCTTAGTTGAGGTTTCTACATTATCATTAATAGAGAGTGATCAGCTATTGATTCACTATCGGCATTCACACCGGAGTAGTGCACTTCATCCCCAAGGTTCGCATAGAGAGTATCTAGCAAAGAGGAAATGTTGGGGAGTTTCGCATCGAAGATAAGAAAGAGTGTGCGTTTAGTATGATTTTGGCTTTTCTGGTCTATTAATTTTGAGATGCAACCAACCAATGAGAATACTGGTTCGCTGGGAGATTTTTTAATTTCACAGAGGTGAAAATCTGGCATTTCACTCATCCAGATTAGCAGTACCCCTCCATCTTTGAGCTTACCCTCTACAATGAGTTTGGGAAAAATCGCTCCAATGATACTTGTGTTGTAATCTTGAGATAGCGATTGTAATGATGAAACAACTGCTTTGGATCTCTCTGAGACCAGTGCAGATACCCCACCTGAGGGCTCTCGACCACTCCAATCCCGTAGGAACGATTCATATTGACCTGTTACATCGCTCTCTAGAAATAGCCACTTCTTCATTTTTTTATACATACCTTGTTCATTTCTATAGCGGTTCTGGCCAACAAAACCGGATACATTAATGTGCTAAGTTCTAGTGCTGAGTCAGCGATAAATCATTGTTCGATGAGTGAATCCGGTCTAGGTCGTAATACTTAATGTAAGCTCTGACATCATTCGTCATATGCCCGTAAGTCGGCAGGTGAACCTTGAAGATCCAGTCGTACTTTAAACTACCTAAGGAGCGCTTGATCACGGAATTATTCCAGCAGGCACCAACATCGGCCATAGACGTTTGTATACTATAATTCATCAGTAATTCATGGTAAGGCTTACCTGTGTATTGCGAATCTCTGTCGCTGCGGAAAGCCCGCTGACAACTGCTTCTGTTGATCTTTACCGCGATACAATACGTTGCTCTCTAAACCCAATGATCTCGAGGCTTCAAACACCGAATAGCATTGATCGAGAGCCAGGGTTACGGGCTCTTCTTTAAATTATTTTGGGTGCTGCTGGTAACTTTACTTCTGTCTTATCATGACACTCCAATAATTGACGGGTATTGACTCTTATCAAAGTCTCCGCCTCATTAAAGTAGAGCAAATGTTGATAGATGTCCGGCACGTACCGCTCATCCCCTCGGTATAAACGCCGCGTAGGCGAATTAATGCCGATCAATTGAATAAGTTAGCGAATGTCGCGCTCACCTACGCTATGACATAATCCATCAAGTCTCGCCAGTAATGACGTTTCGATGTAGAGCCAAAGACAATAAAATTTTTTAAAAATCAAATTCTTTTTGATAGTCATCAGGGTTGATACCTTCAGCTTCAAGAGGCGCCACCAAGCGAGAACGCGTGACTTTTGCTGATGAGGTTATATAACCTTTAATGACATACTCGCGAGTGACTGGAGAGTTATATTCTTTTGCAAGCTGCTCAATTACACGTGTCGTTTTACGTCGAGCCAGCATACGAAAAAATGCAGGTACATGTGAGAGTAGTCGAACAAGGAGATCTTCGGCATCGGGGTGCCACTGACCTGTTTTGGGAAGCTCTGGTACAAAGTTCCATTCATCTTCTGAGAGTGCGCGCCACAATATAATTGAGTGACCATTACTGTCAGTGACACAGGCCATTTTTTCAAGATCAGGTGTTTTCATGGGTTCATAACGAGAAATTGCTCCAGAACTTATCAAATGTTGGTAGGCTTTTGTGACATCTGGTACACCTAAACGCAGTGTTGTAGTTTGCTCAATACGGGAAACCTCAATAAGACGGATTGCCATATTACCTGAATCAAGTTCACAAAAACCTTCACCCTCCTTGTGGATGGTGAATCCAATAACATCAGCCCATAATTTTTGTGTTTTATCTAAATCTAAAACTTGTACGTCAACGTGGGTAATACCGTGAAACATTACTTATCTCCGTGGTTTGTAGTGATTGATAAGAAAATAAACAGGAACAATTACTATTGCTCATCTAAAAATTTTTTATGTAACAAATCATCATTTATATATTTTCTTGGTTTTATATTGTTAGGAATAAAATATGAAATACGGCATCTAATAACCTGAGATAAATAGACAAAATATTACGTTTATAAATTTATTTTTTCGCCAGAAAAATAGATTAAAACCCTAATTATTACTAAGAGAGAGTCCTGCAATTGTTAGCTGAAGCAGAGGATTCTCGCCATGTTAAAATCAATTTTAGTTTTCTTGTCGGGGGCGGCTTACAACAAAATAATCTAGTCCTAGGTTGTTATATTTAGACCGATCATTAACAGCAGAAGCCCACTCGTGTCACATTACTTTGCTTAAACGTTTCACTGTGCGCCAAGTCATTATTTGCATTTTATCCATATTAATATTGGGTGTTGATAGGCTTGCCAGAACGCCTTTATCAGTGATAGGCATCAACTGAACAAACCCTGATCTAGCTCTTACAAATACCTCTTCTAAATCCCCGTACTCTAGTTGGCGCATTACTTTTTTACAGGTTAGCTCTAATTCAATATAAAGTGCGCCCACTAGGTCAAAATCTTCTACTTTTCCTTCATAAGCCATGGTTAAACCATCTGGAGATACGATCATTGATAGCAGCATCTCATCATTGCTACTCACTAACTCTTTTAATATTTTTTCGACTGTATCCACAAATTACCCTAAGCCTATAAGGACTCGTTCATTTCTATAAAGTTGTTAAATATAACTTCACTCTGTCTCAAATATTAATTAACTTATAGTGATGCTATTAAAGTCCAGCAAGGGCATGACCTGTTTTACCTTCAGACAGAAGCAAATTTTCTTTAAATTGTACGCCCACCCCATATAAGTGATGAAGATACCAGGTGACACCAAGGCCAATAGCAACCAGTATTACGCCCGCCCATAAGTTTGAACAAAACCACAGAGAAACCATCATCCCACCCCAGAGCGTAGCTGTCGCTTTGAAAAATACCTGATGCTCAATACCCATGCCATTTTGGTAGTTGCTAATCACCGGTCCCATGGAAGGGTGATTAAGAATTTTTTGGTAGCGACTAGGTGAAGATTTAGCGAAGCAGGCCGCCGACAGTAAAACAAAACAAGTGGTGGGTAAAAGCGGTAAGAGCACGCCTAGTATCCCCGTTGCCAGCGAAACCCACCCCAGCGTGATAATCATGATTTTTTTTACTTGCTGACCCATTGTTTTTTCCTTCTGCAATCTGCCTGCTTAACTGATGACTTCCTGCTCTACACTTCCAGAGCAATCTGGGCAATAAATATGTCCTGTCCTCAAATGATAAATAACCTCTATGCCTTCTTCTACAAAGTCTTCACAGCTGTCACAGACACTGCCAATACCTAACGCTTCTCTAGCAAACCCTTGAACAGGTGCCTCAATGTTTCCCACTCGACGCCCCCAAGGCTTATCTTTGACGATATCTGGTCTGTAGAGCGCCTCTACTGATTGCCACTTAGCGATCATATCTTCACTGAGTCCGTGCTTGTCCATCACGCCCCTTAACAGACGCTCACGGTAATCGTACACACAGTCAGGAATTACCATCCAATGGTGTGCGTTGCGCGGACGGTCACCAAAATAGACCTTGTCGCCACTGAATAGGCGTCGATAAAAGGAGTACACTTTTTCTTTGGCTCGCTGCTTAGTGGAGTTGTGAAAATAGGGGGCCATAATCTCGTCTTCAAAGACGAGATCGTAGAAGTCGTCCATAATAGAGCGCAGTACAACCCCTTCCCCAAGCGCCTCCCACAGATCTGGTTCCGGCAGGGGATAACCAACTTCGTCAGTAAGGTCTGTTGCCTCTGAAACTGGTGGAGTCAGCTCTGATTTGGACGCCGTACAGGCCGCCTGGCTGTGACTATCGGTGCGTAGGTGGGCAGGCTGAACACCCTCGGCCCTAGCAATTTTGACACACTTCTCCACCATCTTATCGGGACCGGCAACAAATAGCGTTGTACTATTTATATCAATATCTTGCTGTATTGCTATATCAGTTACTCGGCCATGAAAAATTCCATCCACAGCCTCCTTACTCAAGCAAGGTACATAGCTAAAGTTAGGGTGCTGATGCTGTAATTTCAGTAAGAAATCGTGTAGATAAAGGTTTCTTTTTGTTTGTGCACCGTGCAGCAGACGGATAGGTAAAGTATGATTTTGAAGGAGAGCTTCTCGTAAAATACCAATACAACCGGACAACCCGGTGCCGCTGGAAATTAACAGCAATGTCCTACTTGTATCCTTTTTCTGATAACAACACTCACCGATGGAAGAGGAAAAGACAATTTCATCGCCAACTTCCAGTTGCTCACAGAGCCATGGACTAATTTGACCATCCAAGTAATGTTTTACCTGGATCTCTAGGTATGGATCTTCAGCATAAACACTGGATAAAGAGTACGACCTAGCCAGCTCACCATTATAAACATTGATGAATTGCCCAGCTTGATAATAAAAATCTGTATAAGGCTGAATCTGTATCTGCCAGACATCAGGAGCAAGCTGTTTGCGGCCCATTAAAATACCGGTGGTCGTCAGGTCGAGATTGTCTAAGGGGTGGCAATTTACATCACTTTCCGGATAGCACCGACAGGGCAGAAAATATCCCTTTTCAGCTAGCGCCGGCTTGATACCAGCGCGAGATTTTTCAGGAATGCCCTCGTCATGCGAACGTATCATGCAGGTGTGACAAACGCCGTTACGACAAGAGAATGATATATCGGCCCCTTGTCGAATCAGCGCGTCCAGCATGGACTCACCTTGTTTAATCGGATAGTTTCGCGCACTGTAATTTACGATAGTCATAATACATCTTCCGTCAACGGATATGCTGCGCGATAACTCGGGCAGCTCTTTTTGTCTCCATCAACAGCATCCCTAGTTTGCTATCCCTGCGAGAAACAACAGATAGAACCGCATTCTTATCAACCTGAACTAAAACGATAAAACCTTTTTTAGCGTGGATTAATACCTGTTCCAGCTCGCCACGATCTAGATCGTGTGCCGCCCGCTCTGCCAGCGATAGCATCGAAGCTGAAATAGCGCTGAGACGATTTTCGTCAACCCCCTCTGACAACAACGCCACGATGGGAAAACCATCGCGGGTCATTACAGCTGACGCCTCTATACTGCTAGATAGACCATTAAGCGCTTTTAATTCGCGCCTAATAATCTTCTTGCTATCAACGTTAGTCATGTTTTCTGAAGTCCGCTTAGTAAGCAGTTAGTTAGACTGAAGCTTCTAGCTCACCGAGTATCGCGCGAGCCTTAGTCAAAACCATGCCGATGTTGGCTGATTTTCTACAAACAAAACAAACAACATGCTCAGTGTAATTTTTACCGCGCATGAAAACGTGCAGCAAGTTATCACTTAATATCAGCATTTCCTGAAAGTAGTGAGAGTCTGATTCAACACCCCGTGCATTCTTGAATATATTCTCGATACTCACCACATTGGTACCCTGAAAAAGATCAGCCGTTGCAGCTGCCAGCAAATCCATAACCTCTGACGGATGAGAATCTACAGTCTTAACACCCAACAGCATGCCGGTACTTAAGTCTACATAACCACCAGCAACACACTCAGGAATAGTAGCGGTTGCATCTGCAATTTTTTGTTCTAAGGACATATTATGTCTCCGTTTATTATTACGTTAATTTTTCCTATGGTTTTTCTATTTCAAACAGCGCTCACCCACATTGCCTTGCATAGTCATGCAAAAATACTTCCTGCTCTGTGGACTGCACCATGCGCGGGTCAGAAAATCTCACCTGATGGAGAGCCTCCCCAACCTCATGCCCTTTATAGATCATATATGCGACCAAAACGGTTCCGGTCCTTCCCAGCCCCGCCTTACAGTGCACACCAACCCGTTTACCTGTTTGTACCATCTGATCAATTTGCGCCACTAAAAGGTTCATTTTGTTCATACCTGGCACTCCCATATCAGGAATAGGAAGCCAGCTAACATTGATCCCATAGTTGGCCGCCATTTCAGGGGGCACTGTCAACTCTTCTTCCAATGTAACGAGTTCATCAATCTTTACTTTTTGTAGCGCTTTTAGGTCAAACTCAAGATCTTCCAACAAACCTGGACGCGGGAATGCCGCCAGCGAATCTCGAATAATCCATTTGAAGCCTCTTGGACCAAATGGAGTTATACGCTGTTCCGTCTTTGCGGCTGGAGCCGCCGGTTGATAGCGGGCTATAAATTCAGGGTCTAGCGTCTCGGCGGGCGCGGCTGGTGATGGCACCGCACAAGAGCCGGTGCGGATAAAATCTTTGGCCGCCTGAGATTTGGGGGCATTAAAAAAAAGCTCCACCGAAGCGTGCTCATGAATAACGCCTCCCGCCAGCAGTATTACATCGCCCTGCGAGATCTGTTTTGCTTGTTTCTGATTGTGTAAAACAACTACGACTGCGGATTTTTCTGCCATTTTTTTGATCACTGCAAGAAGAATATTGGCGTCACTTTCATTGAGATATGTAGTGGGTTCATCCAGAAAAATTAGCTTGGGGGACGTCGAAAAAATTGCCAACATACTGACAAGCTTTCTCTCCAATATTGGCAAATCGGATACCGGCCGACTGATAGAGCCTGCCAATTTATCGCTTACACCAAAGACATCTAGTAACCGCAGTACGAATTGCCTCCCCTGTTCTTGGGTGAGGGCGTCGCGCTCGTTAAGGTTTTTAATGATAGTTTCTTGCAAACTATCATTTAATGCGTTCGGTTTTTGCGTGACCATGGCAGGGAATTCGACCTTGCCAAGTTCATTGCCCAAATAATAAGCAGTTCCCTCCCTATGAAAAATATTGGACGAATCATTTATTCCTGATAGGGATCTAAGCAAGGTTGATTTGCCGGTACCGCAGGGCCCCATTAGCACTGTGACGCCTCGATCAGTCAAATCGAAATTCACATCTGAAAGAATAAGTTTTTGCCCAAATTTCGCTGAAAAATGACGCACCGACAGAATGACATCCATAATTTATTAGCCCGTCAATTGCGTAACATTATATAAAAGGGCCTTTATGCAAGCCCCTACTTCAATCGCACAACGAGCATCAGCGGCCATGGTGGGGATAGTCGAATCAAAGTTATTGACCTGACTCCGAATTTCACCAAGCGTCACGCCCTGCCATAAATCTGTATGCGTTACTATCACCACAACACCCCCACTGCGCACATGTTCGGAGAACGCATTGAGATAATCCTGCAATTGCTCTGCACAATCATCCCTACTGGAGTCGATAAAAATCAGCACCCCAATAGCGCCTTTCGCCAATATTTCCCACATGAAGTCAAAACGCTGCTGCCCTGGCGTACCATATAGATGAACTGAGGAACCGTCCTCCAACTTCATCTGCCCATAGTCCAAGGCCACCGTAGTCGTTGCTTTCATCAACTGAACATCATCCGTAGCCCCCTCTTCGGTAGTGAAGGTTTCAACATCACTTACGGATTCGATAGCTGTGGTCTTCCCTGAGCCTACGGCTCCTGCGAAGACAAGTTTCAATTGATTAACAACCACGATTACACAGCCTGTAATGTAACTTTTTTAATTATCATTTTGAAAACACCCCCTAGATAACCATCCTTACTGACGGCCTTCCGTCTCACGCGACTACTCCTTTCAACAACCGTCAACAGGCCACAAACAAAACACTGATTAGCTAGCAGAATAATTTTACTGTCTAGGTCTGGGAAACACTCCTGTAATTGATCAATTGATACAGGGCTAGAAGCCCAATAGGAAACAACGGGATAAAGCTCATCTGAGACACCCAGCTTTGGAAGATTAGGCCAGTCGATCAACTTGTATGCCGTTTGTGGATCAACCCCTTTAACCAAGCCACGATCGGCGGCCAGCACTTCGACCATTTGCCAGAGAAGCGTCTCAATATCATTAGCTATTTTGTAGTCGTCAGGGGCTATGGTGGTAAGCTCTGCGCTTTCAGAAACCTGTATGGGCTTGTAATTTTTTATTTTGGAAAGCTGCAATAATGAGCGCATTGAGAGGTTGCCGAACACAGCATACCTTTTAAAATCAAGCAGCAGCCATCTACTACTTGTAATCTGAAAGCGCAGAACAGGTGACTTTATTTGGCCTTTTTTATATTCACTTACTATTTTGTGTAAAGTGCCAACAAGAAAACCTGAAATAATGAGCTCTTCATGCTCCTTGAATATCGGTTTTACACTGGTGGGGCTCAACTCATCCGCACCCACTACCGAGGTCCCAGAAACATCTTTAATGATATTCATCAGTTTGGTGAAACTTAACGGCCTGACGATTTGATGAGCAAAGTCAGAAGTTTCTCTGTCAACTATTACAATCATTCGATCATTGCAATAGGGCAGCCCAGCAACCTCTTTGACGCCGCCAGCACCCTTAACATCCACCAAGTAAACATCGGCTGACTCGCAATCGCCAATTGTCACTATATTTGCCGCGCGATGCTTAAAAGCAATCTGAAGTGATCGACTTTCTTGCTCGGCACAGCCGTGCATACCAACTTTTATTATCACGACAACCTTCTTAGAGCGTGGAACTTAAACCCATCAACACAACGGGCTTCACTAGACGCCCACCCATAATTCTTATCATTTTTTGATTTTTGTTAGTTTTGTCGGATTGACCAAGTTTACCGAGTTTACCGAGTTTACCGAGTTTACCGAGTTTACCGAGTTAGTCAATAGCGGGCAGCCGAACATAGCGGGCATAATCCTTACATTCTGCGGGTGAGTTTATCTTCACGCTTATCCTCTGTTTCAGCAGTGTTAATTTGCCCATTGCCGAGTTAGTATGAGGTTTAAAAGTGACCACAGCAGTACGTTTCAGGAAGCACCTACCCTTTAGCTCCGGGTGCTTTTATGCCACCATCAAAACGTCTATTTTATAGCCACTGGGATTAAAGGTAGATGACCAATAAAACCGTATTAAACAGTGCAGAAACGGCTAAAATTTTAAATGTCTCACTACGAACAGTGCAGCTATGGGCGGAGAAAGGTGTCCTATCTGCCTGGAAAACACCAGGTGGGCACCGCCGAATCACACTGGAATCTATTCAAGAGCTTCAACACAAACAATCAGTGCAAGCAGGCATAACAAAAACAAAATCTGTGCTGCAAATCGTTGAAGATAACGAACAACTGAGAAAACTGTATCGGAAGAACCTGGCGTGTTGGGATATCCCCTTGGAACTACACATAGCGGAAGATGGGTATCAAGGCCTAATGATGTTTGGGGAAATTAAACCAGACCTTTTAATTACTGACTTGATGATGCCGTCAATGAGCGGAGAGCAAATGATAAAAAGCATCCTCAATAATAATGATTTTAGTGAAGAGCAGATCATCGTCGTTACCGCTAAGGACATGGAGTCACCAGAAGTAATTAAATTACAAGAACTCAATGTTAAGGTTTTACAAAAACCGATAAATTTTCATCAACTGAAAGAGCTTATCCAAGAGAAAGTTTCAGCAACCTAAGCTCTACCGTTAACACTGATCCTATGATTCAAAATACAAGGGGTAGGCACCCTCTAAGAAACAGCCAATTAAAACCTAGTGTCGGCTAGGTTTTTTGTTTCTTGGTTGGAATTATTGTCGTGAGGGCGAGTGTAAAACTTGCAGGGTGAGCCCCAGCATCTCGATAGCTGCCTGACCGAAACTGAGCGCAACGAGGAGAAGTTGTTTTGTCCCTGTGTGTCGCGCAGTCAGTGTGGGGATTTGGTTTTGGGTATTTAGGGGGGTGGGTTTTGATAAAGAGGCTGCCTGAGAGGGTGGCCTTTTTTGTGGTTTTTGATTGTGCTGAATCAAGCCGTTTAACTTTAGATGCATAGGGGCAGGCTCTTTATGTTGCAGGGCTCCTCTGTAACTCGTTCGGCCCTTGGGTTGGCGCTTTGGATGTATTGACTCGGCTCAGATCAATCCTATATACTTAAAACCGAATAATCATTCAGGTATTTAATGCCTCTACAGGCCCGCCTTGCCCGAGCAGGTCATGAGCAGGTCTTAAAACTACCGTAATCAGTGATCATAAAAGGTTGAGAGTTAAAGGTTGAACGATGTCGGATAAGCGAATAATTAAAATGAGTGCGACGCCAGCGGGTTTCGGGCAAACCCCAGTTGAGCTGGAGGCAGAGATGTTTGTCTCCGCACTGCCGGTTCAGCACAGCCACGAAGATTTTGAGGATGATGAGCTGG